>QVRM01005735.1:95000-197500 GCA_003439945.1 Dermanyssus gallinae | reverse complement strand
GAACCCGCTGTATAAAATGAAGCCGGTTTAAAGCAATGCTGTTTTCAAGATAGCGTCTATATATATATATATATATATATATATATATATATATATATATATTACAAGAGAGAAAGAGAGTGGCATACCCTCTATGTCTGCATAGATAATTGTTCGAATACTTTCTTGCTTTAGACTAGTGGCAGAACGTTAGCCTTAAGAAAAATGAAATGTCATGCAGGTTGTTATTTGCCGACATAACCAGTTTAACCTAAACCTGGCAGTGTACATGAGGGCCCGCACAAGCAAAGTCGGTACGACAAACCATCTAATCTCCAGCGATCCCACCTCCAAAAGATACTTTCCTAGACCTGCCGAAAGCTTCGATCAAGAGATGGGAACTACTCTATTAACCTAACGCTACCTACAGTATTAGCCTAGCCTGTTGTTCATGCGCTATAACCGCATCGTGTGTTATCTGGTATATATATATATATATATATATATATATATATATATATATGAGTACATAGGCTGTATGCTTTCGAGTGTATTTGCAAGTACTCATGAACAAAGCTATATGTTTCGTTCATATATATATATATATATATATATATATATATATATATATATATATATATATATATATATATATTTATATATTTATATATATATATATAACGTTTTGTCCAAATTGTGCTTTCTTGTATGACCGCGTTCCAGTAAAAGGCGAGTACCGGGTGATCCGCGATTGCGGCTACATCATCGATCGAAGCAGTCACGCGACGACGCTCAACCCAAACGGCACGGCAAACCCGCGTGGCGGCGACTTCGAGTGCGTCGGACGCGCCGGCACGTTTTCCGTGCTCATGCAGTACTGCTCGTGCACGAGTGACGGATGCAACGCGGCCCACCGCCGACTTCGAGCGGGCCCGTTAGCTCTGGTCATACCGCTTCTTCTGATCGTCGCCCCGTTGGTTTTTGCCGCCACAGCCACAGGCGTTGGTCGATTATTTCCCTCATCATCGCCGCCTGTCAGATAGAACAGCGAGACAGAGAGAATATATATTTACGAAAAAATGACGGGAAGAAGGCAAATGAAGAATGCGAAGAACACGAGAATGAAAACGAAATATCATCATGGAGGCATGGACGATGTGTGCGAATTGAAATGCGTGATTGATGTATATAGATCGATCAATTGACCGATAAATCAAAAGATAGATAGAATGTAGGTAGATAGAGGATGATAGATTGAGGGACAGACGTATGAGGCACGTATGCTCTGTATGTTGGGGCTGTGGGCAGGGAAGGTGAAAAAATGACGAGGGTGCTCAGGCTAGCTAGTTAAGTACGTATGCAGACAGTCGTCCCATGATGGATGATGGAAATGTGCGAGAAAAAAAACAGCGAAACGAATAGCGCAGAAACAATTGAGGCAGCAGCAGCAAGAACAACGATAATGGCAGCCAGAGCACACCAAGAGCCTGTCGCCCTACTCGCTGAGGACCTGCTATTGCTCGCCAGAAGCTGAGCTCGCAACGACAGCGACAGACAGAACAACAACAACAACAACAACAACAACAACAACAACAACAACAACAACAACAACAATTAGAACAACAGCAACAACAACAACAACAACAACAACAACAACAACAACAACAACAACAACAACAACAACAACAACAACAACAACAACAACAACAACAACAACAACAACAACAACAACAACAACAACAACAACAACAACAACAACAACAACAACATCATCATCATCAACAACAACAACAACAACAACAACAACAGGTGGACAAAAACCACTACGCCACCATCACCACCCACAACAACAAAATACATCAACCGGCAGCAACAACAACAACAACAGCTATATTCAGCGAAAGTTGTACGAGTAGTTGTAGAAGTTATAAAAGGAACATTACTGTGTAGACACGCCAAAAAATTCTACCAGGGGTTCCTGATCATTCTGTATTTCCAAATTTTTTTAGGAACCACTAAGGCAATTCTAACGTCTGGTATATGTACCAGAAATTAGAATTGCCTCAGAGGTATATATATATATATATATTAGGTGTCGAAATTGCCACCATTTTATACAAATTTATATGTATATGAAATGCTTATACATATGTGAACACATATGTTTAAGTATTGCATATACATACCAGGACAACATAGGCCCATTTCCAATACAATCTTCCGTAAGAATCGCAATTGCCGACTTGGGCCAAAATAGTACAAATGTGGCACAGGTATGCTACACGTGCCAGTACTCGCATTGAAAAATTCATTTAAACATATAAGCTTTGTACATACATAGCATGGAGTGAAAATAAACCTTGTATCGTACGTATACACATATCTGTATATGTGTGCGCATATGAGTAGAGCGTATATATATATATATACATATACATATATATATATATATATATATATATATATATATATATATATATATATATATATATATATATATATATATATATATATATATATATATCAAGAAGAAGAAGAAGAGATATCATTATAAAGACCGTTATTGATTGATGCCGTTATTTGCGTGTTATGTCGTCGCGAAGATATTCCCGCACCATAACTAGTGCGACGCGTCAGCGATACAGGCGTGTCATGTCTGTTCGATCGTGACTTGGTGCGGGAGGAAGAAACAAACGCACACAATAGAACGATGACGTTAGGCACGAGATATAAATATATATATATATATATATATATATATATATATATATATTTATATCTCGTGCCTAACGTCATCGTTCTTTTGTTTGCGTTCGTTTCTTCCTATATATATATATATATATATATATATATATATTGTGGATCAAAAAGTTTGTGGCACGGAATACAAGCAGTCAGTAGACGAAAGAATACCATGTACTTTTTATTGTTTAGTCCTCCCCCCCGCCGAAGTTCAACTCACCTAGTCCGACGGTCCTCAGTAAAAATTCTAACACGAGCAAAATGGTGCAAAATAAAACCTCAAAAATACATTTATTGATGTTATTAGACAATTGATAGTCTCATGGGGCCAGGTCCGGAGAATGTAGAGAAGCTGTATTTTACAATGATCTAATTTCACGGTTGCACAAACGTGAGACGTGTGGACAGGCGCTTAGAACATGGTGCATTCTACCACTGAACCACCGACGCAACCACCGATGTACTCAATTTGAGTGAAATAAACATAATTCTAAAAACATGGTGCATTCTCGGTGCCCATACTACCAACTTCTAAATGAGGCAATCAAACTGTTGGTATTGTACGCTGGCGAATAGGTTTCTCTAAACTGCATCTATTTTGGCTTTTCATCATTTGATACTATTTATTAGTTTGGCTTATTCATTGCGTTTGCAGTTGAATCTTATAAAGAAGGTTTTACTCATCGCACGGTACTTGTTCTACTTCATTGTCCCTAGAGGGTTTGACATGTTAGAGTTGCGCGATGATCCACATAATACTTATTTTTGTTACGTCCGCCTAAACCTCGCTTCCTGGCGCTTGACTGGGCTTTTTGAATTTGTAGACAGGTGATGCTACGAACTTTTTGATATATATATATATATATATATAATTACTAGCTTTGCAGATAATGGGATGCTGACGAGAAACAGTAATCAAGTAAGAAACACACGGGACCACGGAGATGGAAATGCAGAGCGCCGCCGACAGACGACTGTATGCCGTAGAAAAGTACTTGGAAGCGAGAAAAGTACATATTAAACATAATGGCAAATACACACATGTAAAAAGGGGACGCCTGAGGAGTCCTAAACAGCCAGAGTTGACATTGCATGACTAGTCTGTGTTAGATAGTGCACATGCAATAATATGGCATAGCTATGTGCACGGCGACAAGGCAGCTCAAGATCGTTATGTGTATACATAGAAATGAACCAGTGGCAAACAAGTGTTATGAACAGAATAGCCTAGAAGTAGTTAGAAAATAGTATGACAACCGATAAAACCCCTTTGAACAGCTGGGCCAACAATGCGCGATGTGGTCTACGAATTACCCTTGGCAATAGATGCTAAAACGACACCGAACGCCAGAGGAGCAAGTGTACAGTGAAGAGTTCTGTGGGACAGACAAATAAAGCAAACTACATGCAGCGTGCATGTTACAGCAGGCCAATTCAACTAGATATTTTTTTTCTACAATCAAGAGATACAAATAGCTATTGTAATTAGTGATATACAGCAGTAATTGGAAAGAAACTCAGAATATCCTAGTATACATAAACCGTATTTATAGCACGAAATACGATATATATATATATATATATATATATATATATATATATATATATATATATATAGAAAATATTGTGATGATTTATTAATCACTTACAATACGTTTTCACACTCGGCAGTGCTCGTCTTGCAACAGCTGAACGAGGCTAGTCTTAAAGAACTGGTCAGTAACGAATCAGTTCGTTGGAGCATATATACAGGGTCATTCATATCGTTGTGCACGCATTTCGAGGTTTGATAGAACTCGGCAAGAAAATAAGTTTTCCCTATGGAGGGAAGACGTGGAAACGTCTTGTTTAGGAGAGAGAGTGAAGTTTATAAAAGTAGTTTTTCTGCCTTTTTTTTCCTACATAGTTGTGCGAAATCTCTGTTTGCGGGAGAACCAGTCAACGCATGAAGGAACCGATTACACCGGCGTGTTTGGAGGAAAATTCTGCACAACGGAAGACACTTCACTAGCTTGCGTAGCAAAAAGCTAATACTCAGATTAAGGAAAGTCATGAAAAGTCGATATTTTACGTTAACGCCTTTTCATGAAAAATCGTAAAATTTTTCCATTGCGACCAAAAATGTACGTCCGAAAGACCACTCTCACGCAATAGCAAATTTAATGTCCATCATGTTCGTATCAAGGTGATGGTGCTGCGTTACGTAGTTGTCAAGTCACTAAGCTTTTTCGATAGCCATATCGAAAGCGAAGGCATGCATATTTCCATAGGGCGTATGAGAAAGTTAGGTACATATTTCGAGGTTTGGTAGAACTCAACAAGAGAATAAATTTTCCTAGTGGAAGGAGGGGGCGGAAACGTCTTGGCAAATTTGTACGCTTCTGAACGTGAAAACTTGCACGTAAAACATAACAACTATGACTGTCGAAAAAGCTTAGTGACTTGACAACTACGTAACGCAGCACCATCACCTTGATACGAAAATGATGGACATTAAATTTGCTATTGCGTGAGAGTGGTCTTTCGGACGTACATTTTTGGTCGCAATGGAAAAATTTTACGATTTTTCATGAAAAGGCGTTAACGTAAAATATCGACGTTTCATGACTTTCCTTAATCTGGGTATTAGCTTTTTGCTACGCAAGCTAGTGAAGTGTCTTCCCTTGTGCAGAATTTTCCTCCGAACACGCCGGTGTAATCGGTTCCTTCATGCGTTGACTGGTTCTCCCGCAAACAGAGATTTCGCACAACTATGTAGGAAAAAAAAGGCAGAAAAACTACTTTTATAAACTTCACTCTCTTTCCTAAACAAGACGTTTCCACGTCTTCCCTCCATAGGGAAAACTTATTTTCTTGCCGAGTTCTATCAAACCTCGAAATGCGTGCACAACGATATGAATGACCCTGTATATGTCACGAGTCGCGGGGTAGAGTGGCACGACGCATATTCGGTAACTTCCAAGAACATTTTATTTGTGTAACATTGTAAATTAAAATAAAAGCGGTAATTAATATATAATGATATGTGTATAAGTACAGATACGCACATATATGCACATACAAAGCTACATACGGACATAAAAAATTATACACATTAGCTACCTTTATTAGACGATTACTGGGCTTCAAAACGCATGCTTGGTAAACGCAAAGAACCTCCACCAACAACCACATATATATATCGTTTGCGTGAAATAAACATATTGAGCAACTGTGAGCAGCAACTGTGGACAAGAACCAAGCTGGCGACTACCACTCGGTTTTTGTCGCTACTGTCGAATCAAGGAAAACAAACGAATTTATAACTTCATCAACTCATTAATTAACTAACTAATTATTAAAAGCAAAAACAAGAAGAGACTGATTGGGTCATCGATTGGTACGCGGACGACCCACGTATTGAGTCAGTGAAGGAGCAACCAGACGAACGAATATTTACATACATATTGTTTATTTCGCAATAATTTTGCATTTCAAGATGGTACATAAATACAATACAATCATCATTATATACAATTTTAACACTTTAGCGACCGTCCCACCGGGCAAGAAAGTGCAAAGACCGCCGATGCGACTGGCAGCTCGCTGCGTGGTATTTAGCGCATACCTGCGAGCAGAACCGGCAACGACATTGATCGCCAACTTGGTGAAATCCTTGAGTTGAACACACCAAGTGATGATAGCCATGTACAATGTACCTTGTGTACACGTGCCGGCTAGTGCATGCCATTCCCTCCCAAAGCTCCCTGGTGACGTACACATCTAACTGCGCTACCTCAGCCGAGGCCTCGGTCACTTTTCCCTGCGACTCCAACAAAAATTGTTGAAGTGGCATTGTAATAGATGACTTAAGCCTGACTCTGATTATTTCCACTGCCGGTCCGCAACCCGCTAGCAGGTACACAAAGCGATTCCTTGCCGTGCGCGGCAAGCAAAGAACGCGCTTCATATATATTGTGAAGCATCTTTCTAGCTGCGCAAAATTTGCGGCGGAAAGATGGCCCCACACCCTGCCAAGGCTGTAGCTCAACATTGGCACAATCTTAAGCTCAAAAAGACGCAATGCAGCACTCAGAGACAGTCGTCGAAGATCTCTCACCTCTGTGTGAATAGAGGCAATAGCCGCCCGACACCTGTCGCCGATGTGCTTGGTAAAGGTCGTTCCCGTATAGTGCAGTCTCAGACCCAAATACGGGAAGGAGTTGACAAACTCCAGCGGTTGGCCACAGCAGGGTATTACGTCTGCTGCAGCCAATCGACCCCCACGGCGAAACTTAATGGCTTTCGTCTTCCGCGAATTTATTTGTAGGCCCCTACGGTGAAGGTAACCTTCTACGTCGCCGACAATACGACGAATGGCACCGCGGTCCCGGTGGGCCACTACTATGTCATCCGCGTACATAACAACGACGGCGTTTCTAAACTCCTTCCGCACGTGGCGGGCTAGGTCTGCAATGAGCAAAGAGAAGGCTAGACAACTGAGAGGGTCCCCTTGAGGGGTCCCTACATTTTGCCTCAGCTGCAAGGTGTCTTCGCCCCTTATGTTTACTTCAAGGCGGTCTTCAGCAAAGAAGCTGGAGAGCACTCGTAGAAAAGAACCACCCACCCCAGCATGTCGAAATGAATCGACTAGTAAGTGACGGGGAGCTTTGTCGAAGGCCTTGACACAATCAATAAAGACGGCGTACAAGTGGCCCCCGGGCACAGCCAACACCCGCTCGACTTCCGACTGGAGTACGTGGATCGCGTCCTGTGTACCTCGACCCTTCCTGAATCCGAATTGCTCCGGAGGTAGGGTCTTCTCCACAGTTGGAAACACCCTCGAGATAATCAACTTGGCGAAGATTTTCTTAAGAGTGCGTTCCGACGCGATACCCCGGTAGAGATTTGGATCGTCCACGTTGTCACCGTATTTGCCCTTGAATAGCAGAGTAAGTCTGGCCTCGTGCCAAACCTGGGGTATGTGTCCCCCGCTGAGTATCTGATTAAACAGATTACACAGCTCCCCTGCTAAAACATCGGACGACTCAGCCCAGTGTTCGTAATAGATCCCATCAGGACCACTACTCTTCCTCTTGGGCAACCCGCGCAAGATCTGCACCACTTCTTCCACCGTAAACGGCGAATTCATGCAGTGCTGCTCCAGAGTGAGCGGTCGCTCAATAACTGGGTTAGGCGCGGGGGCGTTTGCATCGAGCAGAAGCGCACTAAAGTGCTGCCGCAACTGCTCCTTTGTCATGCTGTGCATGCCTTTGCTCAGCCGGCGAACAATGTAGACATGGGGTTCGCGCTCTGCTCTCTGAAGCATGCGAAACTCCTCCTCCTCATCATACCGGCGCTTATTCTCCACGAGCAGTTTCTTGTAGGTTGCTCTATGTCGGCCATAAAGCGCCCTACGATCAGCAACTATCTGGGGGTCAGGGTGCAGAGCCCGTGCTCGGCGCAGGAGCCCCAACACTTCCCGACGTTTTAGGTAGCAGGCCTGTGTAAACCAGGGTCGCGCCCGTCTTTTTCTGTACTTCTTCTTGACTACAGCCGCTTTGACAGTGGCCTCCAAAGCGTGGTTGCTTTGTTCAATGTCAGAAGTTGATCCCAGGAGCCGTAATTTGCGCGTTAATACACGCAAATCTAGCTGCCTAGACAAGTACGTTGTCGGCTGCCGCCGCGGGGCGCGCCCCTGGCCAGGCAGACACAGAGACGCTAGCACCGGCAGGTGCTTCCGTGCTGGAATATTAAGGACCTCGCATCCCTGAAATTCCGTCGGATGTTGAAGGTTATGAAACAGGAGGTCGATAGTGCTTCTTCCACTTTGGCAAACGTACGTGAATTTATCACGCTCATTCGCGCAATGCAGGCCTCTATTCTCTAGAAGCGTAAGAAGCACATCGCCCTTCCTGTCGGTGGCGCCACTATCAATACGACAGTTGAAGTCGCCGCCGACCAGAGTGGGTAGCTGGAGGTTTAGTCCCGCTAGACCAGCACTGATCGCATCGGCAACCTCAACGTCATCGTAGTGAGGTGGCAGGTAGAACAATGCGAGGTTGAAACTACCTGAGGTGAGTGTCATGCAACACTCACCTCGACACACACATTGCATTCGGGGTGACCCTGTTCGTAAATAGATTGAAAGTCCACCTACTGGTCTTCCCCGCCCTCCGTCTGGAAGACTCGCTAGCAGATGAAAACCTCGCATCTCATCGAGATGCAGTTCCACTCGCATAAAAGTTTCCGTCAAGAGTACAATGTCCACACCTTCAAACAAACGTTCTGGTGCTAGCTGTAAGGCCCCAGATAAACCTTCACAATTCCAAAGCAATAATTTGCAGCTGCGAGCAGCATGCAGCTGCCTTGGCAGAAGGCGTCATTGCTGTCTAGCTGTTAAGCCATGCCCGTCAGTAAACTCTTCGCATACCCTAGCCTGAGCCGGCGGAGCCCCCAGCCAGCGCCGGAAACTCACGCCTTTCGGCCAGAAGGCGCTACTTGAAACGTTACTAAAGTCACTATCACCAAAGGCCACGCAGAAGACGGAGCCCGGCCGGGAAACTTTGAGTTTCCAAATAGCACGCACTACAGTATGTCTCCCGGTTAGCCAACCACGCAGCTGTTCTGCCGACGTTTTCCGGCTGAAGCCCTCCAAACGGAGAGCTCTCATGGGCAACACATGGTTTTTACACAGTGTTATCTCACCCAGGTCTACTTCAGCACTTCCTGCTCGAAGAGGACGGTGCTTCCTATTCGCGTTAGTTTCGCGTTTTTCTGCTGCCGTTTGCTTGTGAAGTTGAGAGGCATCGCTCGGCCTCGGCCCCAGGCGTCCATCCTGCTTCTCTGGGCTGTTGCTGGTCGATCCACCACTTTCACTCGCAAGCTTTCTCTTCTTTTTTCTTCTTTTCTCCACCAGCTGGAAGCCTTCGTTGTCCAGCTGATCTACGTTGGCTGTCTCTGTACAGTCCATTGTGTCGACAACCGGCTCGCGCGGCTGCAGCGGAGTGGTGATGTCACTTTCTGCTGCCGGCGCCGGCTTCTCCTTCTTCTCCAGCTTCTCCCGCTGTCGTTGCTGCCGCTCAGCCGCTCTCTCTTCCCGCCGTTGTTGGCGCTGTTGATCGAGATCGACAACACTCTTGGCGACGTCTGTAGGAGGCGTCTGCTGCTGCGGTTTCTGCACTCGCTGTCTCTGCTTCCCCTGACACTGTTGTTGCTGTTGGTTTTGTTTACCAACAGTACGAGTGACGGTGGGCGCATCTGAGACGTTCGAATCAATTACGGGGTTGGCGGCAAGTTTTGAGCTGCCGCCAGTGCCCTGTGGCACTTTGTGCTGTGCCACCTGCTTCTTCGTCTCGATTTCTACTCCCGATGTGCTTACGCTGCTCCCGGTGGGACGGGAACGAAGCTCGGAGACCAGTTGTTCAAGCTCCGACACCCGGATTGTATTTGCCGCCGCGAGACGGCTAATCCGCTGCAGGATCTCAAGCAAGGCGCCGTTTGGGCGGGCGCCTTCCAGTTCAGGACATCCAGGGCACCGAGCGGGCTGGTTTGCCCCTACATCGGTGCGCGGTGATGAGCACTTCACATGGGCTACACCCACAAAACAGGTAGGACACTGGGTCCACTCACACGAGCTCTTTATCACGGAGCTACATACAAAACACAGCGCACTGTTGGGCGCCGCCATCTTGTCTTATTACGAACGAATATTTGAGGAAGCGTACGGCATACTAGCTAAGCAAAAGGTATTATATACGTACGCGCAGGTGCAGGTGAACAGCAATCGAGGAAATAGTAATGTGAAAAAGAATATTAATACCAATAATAATAATAATAACGGTCATCATCGTGGCCAGATGAGCGCGTGAGCACATTGGTAACAACTGTCGAGTCGTAACCGCTAGCATAACTAAATAAATTCAATGAATAGTTATCTACGAAATGAATAGATTAGTGAGAATAGATTAGTGACAAAAACCAGTGTAGATGAACATACTAGCTAACGGCGGCCATACGGGGGTAGCGAAGTGAGTGAGAGCAGCTTCACGTTACAACCCCCTTCCCACATCAACATCACTGTCATCATCGTCTTCATTTCACACATAGACATAGTATAGATTAGAAACGCCCTTCGAGACTAGCGTCTATAGGCGCCCGGCACGCCGTTCGAGCAGCGCCTGCCTCTGCAACGGAAGTGCAAACTGCAGCTGTTGCGAGACTGTTGACGCGATTTACGCGGCCGTAAATGCCACTGTATATAGTTACTATCGTAGGCATATATGCATCGCACGATGATTGTTATCGACTGTTATGCTGTAATTTTACCGCAAACAATATTACAATGTTAAATCAAGCGAGCGACGGATGCTGTTGATATAACAATTATTATTATTATTATTATTATTATTATTATTATTATTATTATTATTATTATTATTTTAACTACACGTCTCGCGACATATGCGCGGGTGTGGTACGCATGGCTGTTGTAACATGAAAACATGTCGTAGAGTTTTAATATTCATAGAAAATAAATCCAGTTCACATTTTGGCGACAATTGTCCAACCGATGGCGTTATCAAGTCTACTGTGATATATATATATAAATATATATATATATATATATATGATTTTAATACTGGCATTGATACATATACTGTATGACTGTGTATGCCACTAAAAAGCAATTTCTGGCGCCATTAACGTTACATGAGGTATCAGTATTGTGTGTATATGTGCTACACCGCAGTCTCAAGTCAGTCTGACAGAAACGAATATTGCTACTGGTATGATCTTTAGACTGAAATGTTCTTATAGCGCTTGTGCTAACACGACCAGTATTGCTTGCAACTGTGACTTCGGCTTCGTCGAATTTCAGCTAGCTCGGGCACAAAAACCCTAGTCGAGACCAAACGTGGTTTCTCATTCGTATGAATAATAACACCTAAGAACGTTACGTGATTACAATAAATTTGAGAATTTTAAGGCACTACGTATGTGAGATATTCCGAAAGCTTTGTGCTAGGAAATGGCGGTAAAAACTTCAATCGACCTCAACAGGTTGGTTACGCAAGATCGTCTCACTTTCGGGAGGATCTTGCATAATCAACTGGTGGTATTCTATTTTAGCCTGCAAACTACCAACCGCCAAGCAGCATGGAGCATATCAGTAGAAGCCGTGTGTCGTTTTGCAATAGCCTTGAGAGACATTGAGAGTAATGAATTTTTGCAGTGCAGTTTCATGCGAACGTATTCATAGCATAGCGCGCTGTGTGTATTGTGTTTTACTCGAGCCGGTTCGCTTTGTACGGCCCCAGACAAAGGTTTTACTTTTCTTTTCGTACTCCCGTACCAGCAGGACGTGTCTGGGCAGTCTGAGCAAGGCGCGTAGTCGCAAATTTTCCACCGATTGATACCTAACGTGGAACGAAATTGATTTGCTCATTGGTTTGCTGCCGGGCGACCTGGCGTGCCGATTTCAGCAGGCCCAAAAAGCAATCCTCTCTTTCCTTTGTCTTCCTCGCCGGAGATCGAAGGCTCTGTTTGTCACGGTAAGACTGTAGGTGCGTGCAGCGTCGACTCTACCCCTTTGACGGCCAGTGGTACGTACGCTAGACGTATGTAAGACTCTTACGAGGCTATTAGGGTGGTGACAGCTCCCGGTGACTGCCAATACAATACAAAGCAATTGAAACATTGATGCCATGAGAGGGCGCGCTCTCGGTGCCTTGGCGGATCACGAAGCGTAGCGGCTCTTTCGGAGCACCTCGGAGCATTGCAAGGCTACAGGAAGGACCGCTTGCGAAGGACCGGTCCGGAGCCTGCGTGAAAGGGACTCCTTGGCTCAGCGCCCTCAGCTTCTCTCAGTGTTCTTTCTCTTTTCTCTTTTTTTCTTTGTTGCTCCTTCTGCTGTGTCTTGTTCTCCTTCTGAGTCGTCTTGACTGCAATGCTGGCAACTCGTTGGAAGCTGACCTCTTTTTGCCGTCGTTGTAGCATAATACCCGATGTTTTTTTCACACATGTACCTGCATACATATACACATATACCTCCTGCCTACCTTCTATCTCTATGTTCAAGCGCGGGAGAATTGGGCAAAGTGCCCAGTCGTTCGGCGGTGATCGTGGCTGGGTCACTTTTGTTCTTTTTGTCCATCTTCCTCTTGTCGTTCGTCTGAGCGAACCTTTGCCGGGGCAGACAAATCCATCAGACGGGAGGGCGCTTCTCTGCGTCTAAACGTGATCCCAATGGGAAACGCTACACAATGCAGCAACAGCAGCAGCAGTAGTAGCGGCAGCCGAACAATGCAGGAGAGCAGGGGAAAGCCACAAGGCTCACAAGTGTCTGTGTCTTGTGACATAGAGTTCTGATGGCGAAACAAACGATGTTCGTCACCACCTGCTTCGTGCACCCCTCAGTCTGCCGGGGGTCGTGGTACGTGCAACGTCGAGCGAATGTGACACCTTTAACGGCGAGTCGGCGCGTACATACTTTTGCGTATACGATGGGTTCGAAATCTCGAGTGGCAGGCTGTGACCCTATATTTCATATATACTATAATACTACATGCTACTAGTCATAATCAATGACATCGTCGTCGTTGTCAACATCAATATCGTTGCCGCTCGCTTAGCCTGTAACCTATAATTAGCAATTCATGTTCTTCTACACTGAAAGGCTGGCTCGAACAACAGGGCAGAAAGACATGAAACGTTTCAACTCCCTCAAGCGAATAACCAAGTAGTAACGCTAGGAATCGTAGAGCAGCTCAAACGTCGGCTAGAGATTCGTGGGAGTGCTGCGATGCTAATTTAATGTCAATCCATACAATATGCTACCAGCAAATTAGATGTATACGCCAGTCTTATTAGATATATACCGCGGCGTGTGTGGAACGTATGACTGCAAAGCTCTAACGCGACATGCGTCGATCTAGAAGAACGTTAAGGTTGTTTATTTTCTGTAGTGTCTATCATGAAGTACAAAGTAGTACCATGTACTGTAGCTTCAACCGACCTGTACTATTGCACGCATAATGCAAACATTTGCAAAACCGCGGCAGCAGCATGACGCGTTGAGGTATTTGAGAGCTATTTGATTTGTTTTTGATACGTTTGGCTTGGCTGTGTTGTCATAGCGGATTTATTAGAGGACACTCAACATCTGGCCGTCCGTACGAAATGCGGCCCCGGGCATGCACAGCCTTTGCGCTAAAGATAGGCATTAGGCATAGATTTAAAATTACTTCGAACGATGTTCAAGCGGTAAGCACGAATGTTTACTTTAAAGTAAATAGCATTTTTGCCTCTGTCACAAGCATACTCGAAGACGGAGCCCATATCTGTTTTGCTAATAGGAAAGCGCGTCGGTTGCCATCATCGTAATAGAGGTATTTCGCTATCTCATCTCCGAACAAGCCCCGTATTTTCGTAGCCTTCTACATGTAGTTTCGTCTTTGTAGAAGTTTCCTATATACCTATGTTTGATGGCAAATAACGTCCTATTCGTGTTCACTCTTCCAAGCGTCGGAGAAATTAATTCGAACATTTAAGTCTTTTTTTCATATGAATATTTAAATATGGGCGGATCGAAAAGTTCTGACGCTTATTTTTAAAAAATTGCTTTTTATTTAATCTTCCAGATTGTTTATGTTTTTTTAACTAGCCCCAACCCGCTGCAATGCATTTGGCCACCTTCGTTTCCAATCATCGAGTCCCCAAGTTGCACTTATCTCCTCTATAGTCTTAACATGTTGTGTCTTTAATTTTTATATTTTAAATATTTTTTATTCTGGGAACAGAAAAAAATCACGCGATAGCAAATGAATCAATCCAAATCCGGTGAATAGATAGGTTGCACGAATATAGAAATCGAATTTAATCATGTAATCCAAAATCAGTAGCGATGTGTGCGCCGGTGCGGTATACTGATGGAGGGTCCAAGAGTTGTTTGCTCACAGTTTACGTCTCTGGTGTCGGACGTGCTCGCGCAATCATCTTAAAGTTCTCCTGGTAGTATTCCATATTACTATAGATTCAGGTGGTCAAAATTCGTGGAGGAAGATGATTCCCTTGCAGTCGAATAAACAATCAAGATAACCTTGGTATTGAATCTGCTCTGACTAAGTTTCTTCGATCGATTATTTTCCCGAAGGCACTATTGAGACAATTGAGTTTTGGTCTCGATGTCGTAACCATATACCGATGGCTTGTCTGCTGTAGTCACTCTCTGGGGCAATTCAGGTTTATCTACTATCTACCGCCTGAAGGTCGCATTCGAACATTTTTCGACATGCGTTCAGTTGTTAGAAATTCAAAAATTTTAGAACGAACTTGGCTGCCAGTCTTCTGACGCATAACAAACCGGTCAATGTTTTTACAGCTGATTCATAAAATATATACCCCATTCCTCAACCACTGATAGTAATTCAGCGATGGTTGACTACGGTGATATAAACTTTTTCAGTGTTTTCTTCTCTTTTTGAAGTCATCGGTTATTGGCGTCGAAGGTTTTCCCGAAATGGTGGGCATCTTCGGTCTCCTCACGCCCGTCGCGAAATTGATGATACCCCGTATACAAAGTGTTTTGGGTCACTGATTGATAAGCAGTTTGTAACATTTCCACCCCTTTAAAATACATTACTTGTTTTTTAGCCCAACAAGTCTAGAAATTGACACAGATTCCTTGCTTCTCGATTTTCTGAAACTTCTACTTGTGGTGATGCTGATGATCATATTGATCTACATATTATTTATTTTGAAATAGCTTTGAATTTGAAGGTGGTACTTAATTACAATACAATCGTCACTGTAGACAATTTTGACACTTCAATGATCCTCCCAACGGGCGAAAAAGTGCAATAACCTTGTCTATATAAGTCTGGCACTTCTCTACGAGGAATATAGCGCATATCTGCCAGCAGAACCGGCTACGGCATTGACCGCCAACTTGGAACTTGGTGAAATCCTCAGGTCCCGCTTATGGAGAGCTAGGTCTGCGATGAGCAAGAAGAAGGCCAGGCAAGTGAGAGTGTCCCCTTGACGAGTTCCTACGCTTTTACTCAGCCGCAAGGTGTTTTTGCCCCGTATGTTGACTTCAAGGTGATCTTCAGCAAAGAAGCTGGAGAGCACTCGTAGGAAGAAACCACCCACCCCAGCATGCCTAAATAAATCGACTAGTAAGTGAAAGGGAGCTTTGTCGGAAACCTTGACACAATTGATAAAGACGGCGTACAAGTGACCCCCGGGCACAGCCAAGCCCCCCCCCCCTCAACTTTCGACTGGAGTACATGGATCGCGTCCTGTGTGTCTCGACCCTTTCCAAATTCGAATTGCTCCGGAGGTAGGACCTTCTCCACAGTTGAAAATACTCTCGAGATAATCAACTTAGCAAACAAATTTTAAAAGTGCGTTTCGACGCGATACTCCAATAGAGATTTGAATCGCTCACGTTGTCACCGTTTTTGCTCTTGAATAGCAAAGTGAGCTTGGTCTAGTGTCAAGCCTGGGGTATGCGTTTCCCGCTGCGTATCTGATTAAACAGTTTTTCCATTATGGCCTCTTTAAATATCGCCGAACTTTGTTTTCTTCACTTCTTTTAACCAAACTCAAACAATAAACGCCGCCACCGATGACGCAAACTGTAGTCTACGTGTAACTGAAGAATGGTCCATCTACGTAAAACAATACGAAAGACTTTTGAGTCATTTAAAATTTAAAGTACTAGGACTTGCCGACCCGCCCTCCAATATATGTCCCGGGCATTACAATAAAGTTGACCACTTCCACAAATGTCGCAGATGGCAACGCCGGTAACGGGATTACATTACGATTTGTATTGTTACTAAAGAAGGACTAAAGCCGGTTGTCGGAATTCAATAGCTTTTGTTTTTCGTGCGGCTTGGCAGCAGCCAGCAAAGGTCGGGAGCGCCCTTGTTGTTGCTGGGCTTACGGTCAGCATACAGCATACTTGATTCAGCCCTGCCTGTACGGTTTGGCCCTGGTCGAAGTGTGTATGTGTGTACAACGTTGACTTGATGACGAGGCGGCAAGGCTCATCGATACGGCGACCGTGGCCATTGTAGGGTATCGGCTTGGCATTCGGCGCGATCATCGTTATTCGGTGCGCGAGAAATCCGCCCACGGAAAAGCGTTAGCGCTATTCTTGCTACGCTATCCTTGGAGACGCGCATTTTATTCAAGGCCGTGGGCCTCATCTGTGTCGTGTTGGAAATAGTGGTTATTTTGCATTTGTTTGCTCTTTAGAGTTCAATAAGACACAGAAAACAACAGAAAAAAAGCAGAGACAGACGGAAAAAATAGATGGAGAAAAAGAAGAACGAAAGAAAAAGGTAAAAAACAATAAACATTAAAAACGTCTTGCTTCACCCTTTATGACATTACCGTGCACATACGTGCAAGCTTGCTTTTATTTGTTCAATTAACACCCGCATATATTAAGTTTGACCAATTAACACCCGCTAAGTTATCCGCTGAGACTACTCGCTCTGATTGGTTAATTCGGGTAATATCGTGCCAACGAAATTGCGGTTCCCAGATGCACGAATACTAACTCATACATCGTACACCAGCAAGAGTGACAGCAGCTCCAACAAATACTGTAATAGTAAAGAGCTCCTAACTGCGGCGGCTATTTACTCAATCACACGACAGCATTATCGAAAGCTTCAAGGCTCCAAGAAACGGTCGTTTGCCGACCTACAAGAGCGCCCCTTTATACTGAAAGCACAACGAGAACCTCACCTCATCAAACAACAGCCTTACAACTCCAGCCTTACAATTCCAATTCTGACTAAAAAGTCCTGGGCCACTTTAAAGTAGCTTTTACCAACGCAGATACGGTACCTCTCAAGATTCCTAGTACCTACGAGCTCTAAGCTCCCTAGAGAGTGTTCTCTGAGGCTCTTGATGAACCGTTTAGTCTAGACGAAGTTAATGTTGCCCTCGCTCGTATACGGAACAACTAGACATTCGGGCCAGATCTTGTGAAAATTTTGCATCTTCGGCAAGGACATCTTCTCGTGCCCATATGGCAGTCTCTTTTTAACAGATGCATCTCAGAGGGCGCTCTGCTAGCCAAGTGGAACGAATGCCTTCTCAAGGTAAGCCAAAAATTAAAAGAAGACACTTCGGACTCTTCTGCGTGGCAGCCAATATTAAAAAGGAGTTGTGTCTACACACGACTATTCTCAAGCATGCTAACAAGGTGCCTCAAGGGTTTTCTGACAGCACTGGGATTTCTTCCAGATGAGCAGCACGGCTTTAGGACTGGCCGTTCCACTATCTCAGCCTGCAAAAAGCAAATCACTATTTTATTAAACCAAAAAAAAATTCTTTGTTTGCGGTTTTTATTGATCTGAGATCTGCTTTTGACATTGCGCCCCGTGATATTGTCTTGGAGAAGTTGGGACAGGCTGAAGTTGGATCACGAATGTTTACTCCACTCAGCGCACTTGTGCGGGCTAATTAGATTATCTTTAATGCTGGTGTGTGCGAGCATAATACGTTTGATCAGACAACATGGGCGGAAACGTCTTGTATAAAAATAGTTATTCTGCAAAATCTACGATTGCGGGAGAACCAGTCAATGCACGAAAAAACCGAACATACCATGTTCGGCGGAATTCTGCATACTCTGAATGACACCTAACGCAAGCTAGTGAAATGCGAACAGTTGTCCGAATTGAGGAAAGTCATAAAAAGTCGATACGTTGTTCGACATGCAGAATTCTGGCGAACACGCCGGTGTGATTGGTACCTTCATGCATTGACTGGTTCCCCCGTAAACGCAGATTTTGCACAACTATGTAGGAGAAAAAAGGTAGAATTGCTACGTTTATAAATTTTATCCTCACACCTAAACAAGACGTTTCCGCCCCTTCTTTCATTGGGAAAAATATTTCCTTATCGACTTCTGTTAAACCTTAAAATAGGTACATACGGTTATGATAGACCTTGTATATACAATGTATACATAAATAATGAAGGTCGTTCAAAATTTGTGCGTCAAACTTTGGGATTAGAGAACAACAAACCGGCGAGAACATCATTCTTCCAATAGATAACCGGAAACGACTTTTCTGAGTGAGACTTAAATGACCAAAAAGAGATGTAACGAGCTCTTTATATTGGGGGCCAAAGAAACGTGTCGAGAATTATCGCCCCGTGTCGCAGTGTTCCATCGCCTGCACTGTTTTTGAGAGATTCCTAGTCAGCCACATCACCAACTATATGACTGTAAACAAGTTATTCGATGTGGCACAACATGGTTTTGCGCCTCGTCGATCTACGTGCACGCAACTACTAGAGATGACGCACGACTGGGCGCTACACATAAACGCCAACAAACATTTTCATTGTATATATTTCGATCAGAAAAGTGCTTTCGACAGAGTCGACCATAAGCTTGTAGTCGACAAACTAAGAGCGCTCAAAGTCCACCCGCAGACCTGTAAATGGTTTGCAGAGTTCTTGCGCAACCGGACATTTCGTGTCAAGGCAGGGGACGCTTTAAGTAGTCCACGCCCAGCACCGTCTGGCGTGCCGCAGGGGAGCTGCGTCTCTCCGCTTCTGTATACAATTTTTGTTTTAGACATGAAGCACTACATACCACCGAACGTAAAATATCTTTTGTACGCAGACGATCTTAAAATATATAGTTCACTTGACTCAGAATCAGCGCACATAGCACTGCAGTCCGCCGTCGACGGTGTCAGCCGGTGGTGTATTGACAATGGTATGCAGCTCTCCGTTCATAAATGCCTCGTTTTGAAACACGGCTCCCCAGAGCTAAACTATTTACTCGATGGCTCAACACTGCCAACGGCAAACGTGACGCGGGATCTTGGAGTCTTAATCTCCACAGACCTCTCCTTCTCCGCACATATCAAAGAACTAGTCAAAGCAGCATCCATACTTGTGAATATGTTGTTTCGTTGTTTTATTGTTAAGGAGCCTTCACTGTATATTCGTCTGTACAAATCGATTGTGCTGTCCAAACTTTTATACTGTTCACCCGTATGGCACCCACATTTGTGTAAACACATAGGTATGATTGAAGGTGTGCAAAGGAGATTCCTAAAGAGACTCCGTAGAAGATGTGACCTTAAGCCGAATGACATTGTTTTACCGCCCTTAATGGACACACTCAGGAACAATGACAAACGTGTTCTAGCTCAACTTATAGGTGCGAGCCTTATCGATCATTTTTTTGAAGTGCGGCCAAACAATCGCCGAAGCCAAATAATGTATGTGCCCAGATGCGTTGCAAGAACGGAGCGCATAAACAATATGTACGCCTGGCGCGTTTGCCAGAGATATTCACAACAGGACTGAGCACATCCCTTCTGCGACCAGTTTTTTTTTTCTCATCACCCTTTACGACATGAATAAAGGAGTTTTCTATTCTATTCTATTCTATTCTATTGCCATATCTTCACTAAGACTGCGACTGCGACTGCGAGTGCCCCAGCCATTGTATCGAGAAACTAGATCGATACCTGCGCGTTTAGAAGAAAAAAATGCATCCAACGTTAGCTCAAAATAGCAAAAATTATTATATTGAAAATAATTCTCAAGAAATAAAACTCTGCAATTCTTATATTTTGACTTCACGCTCAATTATTATTTTGTTTATATTATGTTCACACTGACTAGTAAACTCCAAACGAACGTTTTATCTAATAACAATAATTTTGGTACCAAGTCTATGGTGCCTGTGATTCAGAAGTAACACAGGTTTTGTGACATACACATCAAAGTGAATGCATGCACGTATTCTAGCCCCGCTTTCATGTACACCAGGTTCGTTTCTTCATGAACGTCTGGCCTGGCATGGTGAATAGCCACATTATATGTTCTCACGTACTTCCCGACAGATTAGATAGAGAAGTAAAAACATTTTAAGGCAAGACGGACATTGCCAGAACTGTTGACACAAGTGCCACAAGATATTCGTTCACTTATGTGGTTCCAGCACAACGGAGCGCCACCACACAGTACTGTTGCGGTACGGGCCTACCTAAACGCGATCTTTCCGTATCGGTGGATTGTCCGCGGCGGGTCCATCGCTCGGCTGGCGCGATCTTCCGACCTTGACTTTGTCTTTTGGTGCCACCTGAAGAGTCTCGTTAACGCGATTCCTGTTGACCTGCGTGAGAAGGCGCTGGACAGAATAAACGGCGCTGCTGAAGTCGTCAGGGAAATGCGTGTAACATTTTAGCGCGTCCAGCGAAACCTCTGCAACCCCAACCGAATGTATATAATGGCAGGAGGTGGCTCTTTTGGGCAATTCTTGTAATTTAATAACGGTTTGGTGAGCTCGTAGAAGTCACACAAATTGTCTATTTGGTAGAGCAAGTCGAAATGCTAGGGTGCGTGCATGTATTCACTTTGATATAAATATGACAAAACATGTGCTGCTTCTCAACCACAGCTCGTAGCATAATGGGTTTGGTACCAAATGATCGGTATTGGATTTGCATTCGTTGGCATTTGCTAGCTAATATGAGCATAGTATAACAATAACCAACTTAGCGTGAAAGCCAAAATATAAGGATTGCAGAGTTTCATTTCTTGAAAGTTATCTTCAATACAATATTTTTTTACTTTGAGAAAGGCTCAAAAGTATTTCAAAACGTAACAGTACATATGAATCTACTGCATTCACCGATATGATTTTTTGAATCTTGTATTCTACAAGGTCTTAGAGCTTAATTTGATGGTGCCGATTTGAGCGTTTTCGGTTCTCCTAGTTTAACTCTTGTAATATATAGATAAGGCATATATATACCATGAAGTTACCTTCCTGGTTCCCTATTGGCAGACCGTCGTGTTGAGGCGTACAGTAAAAGCAGATGGGTGAACTCGAATTTCACCAAAACAAACACTACTCAAGTTGGACACTCTGTCGAGAGTTGTGTGACGTGCCGAGCTTGGTCGGCAATCATTAACAGGAAGATTAACACTATTTAAAGAATAGACACTTGACGTCGAGTATTGACATGTCAAAATGTTCAAGAAGCGTTCTATCACTTACTGAAAAAGACAAACGTTGAGTGTCATTTTAAATACGGGTTGCCAAAGCATCTATTATGGTCGCCGAGGTTCATAAAACCACGAGATTCAACTAGTCACCGATTACTCTGCAGATGGGGTGTAAAATTGTAAAAAACCACAAAATATCTTTGCATATTTTTTATGGAGGTAGAATGCACACCCGCCGAATGTGTAGGTAATATAGGCTCGACATCAGTGGACAGTGTAGGACTTCACCCTATAAGCACGTAATAAGCTTAATAATTGCATATTTAAATAATTTGAATAAACATTTTTGTTTATTGCATGTTAAACAATGTTACAGTTGTGAGGTCTGAACGTATTACTGCAAATTCTTTGAATAATGACTTTACTTCATGGCGCCCAAAATAGAAGCCGCGTTCCCTCTGCAAATGGCCAAAGACATCGCTTGGCTCAAGAATTGACCCTCTCTTTGGTCGCTCGTGATCTCCTGAATTCGCTTGCTTAAATCTTTGAGAAATGCTTCGGTTCCCTTGCCGATTGGCCCTAGTGTCTCCATGGCAATAGGCACGAAAATATATCTTATTTCTAGAACTTTTTTATTTGAATAAATTATTTTCATCCATGCAATTGCAAAACTCGTAGAATATTCTATCCAGGATAGAAAATTATATTTAAAGGGGTGATCCAAGAGAGTGCTCTATAACTAGTACAATTAATCCTCGTGACATTAGCTACTGCATCAGCTGTTTTCGGAACGTGTGGATTCGAAGATAGGACAGGCTACACATTAATTGTCCCTCATAGATTGTCCTACGACGGCTAGGTCTAGCAGCGTAAGTGGCTCTCAAAAAGTTTGCCGCATGTTGGACTGTAAACCTGACAAAATCCCCAAAAAATGCTTTGAGTACCCGCTGCGCTTAGATACACAGTTATGTTTATATACAATTTTCAGGTGAGGCTCGATAGAACAACAGCGCTGTCTTTCCGAGTCACCGTCAACGTGTAACTTTGTTACTAGGATAAAAAAAAGTCCCGTTTACAGTCTTTCACAATTAAACCTCTGTTTGTCATCTAGATTCCTTTCTTACGACTTCCAAACCTCGCTGCGCTGCTGGCAGATCTACCTGCATCGACATGGTGTGGTCAAGGAAATTTGTATTCATTTGCATATAGCAATTGTCGTCTCAACTGGTGGCAACCGCTCGTTCCAAGGAACTGTTCATCCTTTCTTGGCCTTTTATCACGGTCATTGCGTAGGGATTCACATCGATAGGTGCGAGGTGTAACTAGTATGCGTCTCCACACGACGTATGGGGCTCTTAATAATATTTGGCTCGATATTTGTAACAAAGCAAACATAAAGGGGATGGCCTGGGACTACACTAGGCGTTGTAGGTTGGATTGCGGCACGACGTCTACACTGTCTAAATAATTTGTTTTCTAATCATTTGCAGGTTTTAGTTTAAGTTATCATAATAAACTAAACATTGACTCGGACAGTGTCATCTATAAAAGACTCCAGTTCTGCCACAAAGGAACAAACTTTATAGCGAAAGCAATATTATGCCCAGCCAACTGCAGGCTGTATTATCTAGAAAATTCTAGGTAATTTATTTTTAATTGTAGTTGAAAGCTAAAGATTGAGTGTAAGAACCTCTTCTAGTAAGGTTTTCACGGATGTTGTAACAAGCAACAACATCTAAAACCAAGCTTTACTTGCTCTTCTCAAACATTTCTGAATAACGCGTGGAGCTGGGCAATATTTGATTCAAGTGTTTAATGCTTCTTGTCTCCAAACCATTTGATTTGTCAGCGATTTTGTGTGTTGATCTTATCCGATATGCGATCCCATATGGTTAAGCGCTGAATGCCGTACACCACCCAGGAGCTCAATATGCTCCTTGTTCATTTTTCCCATACGCATTAAAAACTCATCCCGACTGTAAGCGCACTAGATCCTATTCCTGTCCGATAGACTGGAATAGGATCCTGTCCGATGGACAGGAATAGGATCCTGTCCATCGGATCGAATCTAGTCGAAATATTACCTAACATTGCACGAACAAGTTCAGATAATCGGATACGCCGGATTGCGAACAACACACAGCTTTGCTCAAAAGTGCCCAATGAGCCGACGCGCACGCTGCTGCATAGCCTAGGGGCAACCCCGAGCGTTGAAAGTGCTTCCAATTAGCCACGAGAGTCCGGCAGTCACAGCGGTTGCTGGCTTTGTGCACCGACTCGTATTGAGAAAATGAGGAACCACACGTTCACCCCGTATTCGTGCTCGGCGCCCTTGATTGAGTGCAAGCCGCATTTTCCATAGTAGCCGCCGAACTGGCGTTATTTTGAGTGCGTCCGAATTATATGTGGATGATTCTATTGAGTGTGATCTCAAATGCCAACGCTCGGCGGATCTCGCATTCACACCTCGCCGAACGTATAACTCGACGAAGCACACTTTACATTTTGATGTGAAGCATAGCTTGTCAAGCTCTACTCGCATTGCAATTAGCGCTTGGCAAATGACTACTCCACCGTCCCACGTTTGGCTGTGGCTTTTGCGTGGTGGCCGCGCTAGTAACGAACTTTAAATCGAATTTCTTGGAAACGATTTGCGTTACAGCTAATTGTTGCTCTGCTAGGTCAGCAGTGATACTAGTTGGGGGCTGGAACATACCAAATCAGTGTTTTGAGGTCCCTGGGCAATGACTTGTTTCTTGTGTGTAGACGTACGTCTATCAAAATTATTTTCATTACTATTTGTATTCCACTCCGGCATTTACCTTGTCTAAATTGTGAAACCATGCAAACCAATGTAAGAGTGGCCGGTCTGGGTCTCGAACCCAGTCCTCCCGAATGCAAGGCAAAGGCTTTTGCCACTAAGCCATCTTGCTCGGTTTATATATATATATATATATATATATATATATATATAACACAATTACTGTGATTTATGCAACCAGCAAACGAATTATTTCTCGGAAGGGTTTTGACGGTCAGGCGCTGCTTTGGGCCATGCGGTTCACAGCGTTGAAGGTGATATAGATCACACGGGTGGCCAGAAGGTTTACCTATGCTCTCCGGCGATATCTCATGAAACTTCTCGCGCACACAGATCTCCAGGTGGGAGCCATGGACGACAAATATAGTGACTAGATGTCGGCTTTAATAGCTGCAGCTTTTCTATGAATCCGATGTCAATCAAGATTGACAAAAGTGACTCATCTTTTATGCATGCATTCAATCTCGATATACCCGCTGGAAAACCTTAGTTACTCCTGGCTCGATGAGCGCTGTGATTGGTCGTAAAACTTCAAATATAACTTTAATTTTTGCAACTTTCCTTCTAAACAACCATGTCGTATCTTTTAGTCGGCATTGTTTTTTTTCGTATGTCTTTAAGAGGAAACACAACTTTTCACGATCCAAACACTTAGATTGCTTAGTATGCTTCGTTTCTCTTTAGAAGGGCCGGTTGTCTCGCAATTGTACATGTTGTGCTCCTATGTCGGGCAACAACACCAGTGTCTTAGAGTTTAGTAATTTCACTCCCATTCCAAATCAAGGCTCTCCGGCGCCATGTTCCATTGGGAATGTTTGCTTTAACGAGCTCTACAATCGCCTATAGGGTCTCGAAAATGTTCTGGAATACCATGTATATAGAGATATAGCTTCAGAGGAAATTTTGGCTGTATAATTTTTGTTATATTCTGTACAGTCATTCCTAATATTAGAGGGGAGTGGCACTTCACCAGTGATCTTGTGGAGGCTGTAGTGTAGCCGTGGTTTCAATGCAATTGCCGGGCAAGCATCGAAGGCCTCAAGTTGCATTCGATACGACTTCTTGGTATATACAGCAGCTTCTCTGCATTTGCAAGTGCTGAGGTTGTTTTGCGTACGACGCATTCCTCGCCGGTAGCGAGGTATGCGACGTCGCATTTCTTTGAGGAAAAACGAAAAAAATACGGCTTCCCACTGTCAACGAGGCAGGCGAAGAGGCAACGTGAAAGGATCGACTTTGGAAAACGCAAAGCAAAAGCAAATACACAGAGCAATGACAGGGGCAAAGGTTGCGGCGGCAGCAGCAACAACAACAATCAAAACGAATAATAATAATAATAATAATAATTATTATTATTATTATTATTATTATTATTATTATTATTATTATTATTATTATTTATTACATGTCAAACAATGTTACAGTTGTGAGGTCTAAACGTATTATTGCAAAGTTTTTTAAATAATTAGTTTACTCCATGGCGCCTAAAATAGATGCCGCGTTTCCTCTGCAAACGGCCATAGACAACGCTTGCCTCAAGAATTGACCCTCTCTTCGGTCGTTTGTGACCTCCTGAATTCGCTTACTCAAATCTTGGAGAAATGCTTCGGTTCCCTTGCTGATTGGTTCTAGTGTCTCCATGGCAATAGGCACAAAAATATATCTTGTTTCCAGTCCGGCATACTTAACCCGTTTTCTGGCGTCCGCGTGCTTTGCTACCCACCCCCGCTCAACGGAGCTGTGGTGTAAATAGGAAGCCGCGGTTGTGCACGAAACCGTTGCATCCCAAGCTAGGGACTTCCCATGTGACCATAATGCAATGGTCACCCCATCAGGTCTTTCTTCGCCAGCGGACACTAACCTCTCGGTTCAAGTGTAGATGGTATACCGGCTTTCCTAAGGGACCTTATAATCACACCGTTTAGTTCAGCATGTCTGGACGATCTACCGGCGCTCTTCGGGCAACTCAGTGGGTGTAGGCCACTGGAATCCACCATCTCCCCACACAGTTTGCACTGAAACGGCTCGCAGACGCTAGCGCCGATTCTAAGTGCTGACATCATGCGGAAAGAGTTAAGATCCAGCATGGTGCCGAGCTGAGGCGAGGGTAAGGCTTTGAGCCAACCCCCACTGAAGTTATCTTGTGCCGCTAAGAATACGGCGCGGTCTCTCCGGGAAACAAGCTCGTCTAAGATTTCTCTGCTCTTTTTTTGCTTTTGAGCTTATCTAGGTTATTTTGGCTAGTATATTCATCTAAAGGGCCCGGGTCTAGCATGGTTCTAATAGTGTCCCGTGCTTTACTGGTTTCATATCTTATTTGTGGTCGAACTGCCTCTTCCACTGACGAAGCTGCCACCGGACCTTATTATTATTTTTATTATTATTATTATTATTATTATTATTATTATTATTATTATTATTATTATAAACCAGAAAAACAAAAGTATCACAATGATAATGCGGCGATTACAGAGAAGAGTTGTATTTAACAACGATGTTAACAAAAGCATTAGTGACAACAGCAACAACGTCCACAGCAAGCACCAAATATACAGCAGAAAAGATTTTGTCCTAACAACAAACACTAATACAAAAGGGTAACAGTAGGAAACAAACAAGGCAATAGTAAATTCTATAATAACAATCATAACAAAGACAACACAGACAACAACAACAACAACAACAACAACAACAATGACAACGATGACAACAACAGCAACACCAAACAACGACAACAACCAAAAGCAGCAGTAACAGATGTAAAAAACATCAGCAACAACACGATCGTTACAGCGACGGAATAACATAATGACAGCAAAGAATAACAACGCAAACAAGGTCAACCACAATATTAACAACAACAATAACAGTAACAATAAGAACAGCGCGAGTACAAACAATAACAACAACAGTAACAGCTCTCATTGTACGACAGTTGTTTACTGCAGTTTGCAGTACCTTAGTAACACAAGCTGACGGACAGGCTGTGGCACCTGTTACTGGCTGCAGAAGTCAGCTTACCTGCCGACGCATGGCCGACAAGTTCTGGCGACGTTCACCGGTGTCTCGTCTCCCTCCACGCCTCTCGCACTCGTCCTTCAACTCTCGTTCTCGTCGACGCCGGCATCTTAGCTGTGGATGGCCGTAGCTATGGCCGGCACCGCTTCGCTTCCACTGGCCTTAACGAGATCAATCTAATTGAATTTCGACTAGCGGGCCCAGGCGACGCTAAAGCGCGTCGTCCCACATTCCGCGTCGTCCAAGTGTTTTTTTTCTTCGAAGCTGTCGTCAACGACAACGGCGTCGGTTCCGACAACGCCATCCTGCGTTTGTTGTGCGTCTGGCCCTTCGTTTGTTCGCACTCAACCCCTCTTCCCGTTGGAATGGGGCTCGAGCACCTTCGAGGCTCGGATCCTCCTGGTCCGAGAAGCAAAGCAGGTACCCCGTGGTCTGAAACAAACAAGCGAGCGGGAGGTGGCCCACCCAACTATCACCCGACCAAGGAGGATGGGGCATCCATTCCCCCGCCCCCCCATGGCCCGAGGTGCCACCGGCGGCCACATGTCTATCGTACTCCACCGAAAAGCCAACAATTCTCTATCATCCTTTATGCACTATACTAAGCGCTATGGTCACGGTCGCTGTCGATGCTGTTTTCGTTGCGGCCATTGTGTTGATGCAGGACGAAAACGTTGCGGTCAGGACCAGGATGCCTCGATAGTCAAACCTCTTTTGAACTTGGCTCCGATCAGGATCGGTGACTGTAGCTGACCAGCCCGTGTCGGCGTCGAAATCAAAGCGCTCTCAGGAAAGATGCGCTCAACAATTAGCAGCATGTGTGTCTGCAGTCTGTGCCATTGGGTAGTTTTACGCCGTCATAGGTGGCCTCAGACGGAGGCGGTTTCGTATCCCTCTCTGTCTCCCCCCCCTGCCTCTGAGGTCTGCCGCCTATCTATCCTCGGCCCGACGCTCCGCATCAGGCTCAATCAGGATTTTATGTTCAGGACACGGAGCTCATGAAAATCTAGCGAGCTGGCCGCATTTCTACGAGAATGCGCCTGTGTCCTTTGTTCTACCATGCATACAACGACGCGACAACCGGCCCCGGTCACAAGTCGGCAGGACGGCTAAGAAAAGGAGCTTGTAGGTTGTTGTATTACTTTGGAGCAACGCAGTTGAGGTATTGCACCGCCAGTGGGCGTGACAGTAGTACAAAATGTTTTTGCAGAACCTAGTCTAACATTGCTTTTTGTCAGCTTGCTAATGCTGAAATTGTGAAATAAATGAGACGACTATTTGCTGCATGAAATCGGCCATTAATGCAATTCGTTGTTTGTGTCGTTTCTGTTGCTAACCGATTGTGGTACGCTCCCAGATTTTGGTTGTCTTAATTTGATGCTCCGTCCTTCAATGCAGGGTTGAGACAATATTTATATATATATATATATATATATATATATATATATACACACATTGCGTGCTAAAGTTTGCATGAGTGTAGAATACAACGGGTATAATTAGCACACAAAAGTTGGTTAATCGAGTAGACGTTACGTTATTACATATTAGTCTCAGTTACGAACTTAAAGTCTAAACAGATGTCGCATATAGGTGCGCACCTGAACGGTACACCTATCGATAAGGAATGGCCTCTCAACGAAAAAGGAAGCTTAAGTAAAGGCAACGAAAAAGATACCTCTACCGCCAAAATAGTGCTTAGACCTTGCCAACAGATCAAAAGACTTTACTAAGTGATCCATTAATAATTTCAATTGCGGTTAGAATGTATCATATAAGTAGAAGCTAGTTGAAACACTCACAAGTCAGTTATTATTATTATTATTATTATTATTATTATTATTATTATTATTATTATTATTATTATTATTATTATTATTATTATTATTATTATTATTATTATTATTATTATTATTATTATTATTATTATTATTATAAAGCTAGTCCACGTCTAATTTGGCAAGATTTTATTTCTGTTTAAAACCTTGTTGAGTCTATACCATCTTCCGCCCAATACGGGCTTGGAACATACCGTGATGAGGATATCTGCCTGCCGAGGTGCCCTAAGGCTCAATCTAAGGCCCTACGCGGTGGAATAATGTGTATTAAGGGGTTCTGCGGCTCCCGCACCCCTTAACTAAACGATTTCCATGGCATATGTCGACGATATTTCTCTGGTCAAAGGTTTCTAAGAACTGCAAACTAGCGCCAGTGGAAACTAAGGCAATTTTTCTTTTTTGACAAAATAAGGCGCTAGCCCCCCGAATGTACCACGAATCTGCCTCGGCACGAGACAAAGCAGGGCTAGGTTCTAATAGGAGTTATCCATGGCACCAATAGCGAAGCGTGTTTCGTAATAACTCGTAACACTCGTATCAAATATTCTTCCTGGATAAATTTTCAACTTTCCTTCCAACAACTAAATCTCCGCGATGAGTCCACTACACGGAAATAGAGTAGGGCTACCATATCGAAAACGGGGCGTTACAATCAATGAAAGAATGCGTAGAGAAATGGTGAAAATGTATCATTTAGTATTTTCATTGTTGTCGTTGTTTTGTTGCTGCTGTTGGTGCGGCGGTCGTTGTTCTTCTATTTTTGTGGCGTTGATACTTTACGGCGTAGTAGAAACAGAAGCTCTGCCGGCGGCGAGAGCAGCTGTTGTTGCTGCTGCTGCAGCAACAACACAAAGTTTTCCGCAACTGGTCAGATCATCTCGTACGCTGTGGTCGTGTGGTACCTGCAGTGCATTCTGCCTGGATAGCACAAAGAAAATAGATATATAGATAGATAGATAGAATAAACAACTACGAATAACGAGAAACAAACAAACGAGCAAGCAAACAAGTAATTAGTCGCATACATGTTGCTGATGCTGCTAATGCTGCTGCTGCTGTTAAAAATCAACGTGTCTTATTCTGTGGGCTAGTGCGTACCGGTACTCCGCGACCGCGCTTTTAAATCCTAGGTCACGTACTATTATTGTTCCCACTGCGGTTAATTTTCGGTATCACGGCATTCTTCAAACGTCGCCTAAATTAAAGTCGACGTGAACTGGTAGGAGCGCGCAACAGTAGAGTAAAAACGCATTAAAGTCTGCGTGCTTACTGCGAGAGCGGATTTAATTGTCGACGTTGATGGCTCAGGCAAAAGTCAGCTCATTTCGATTCGCAAATAGCTCGGTTATAACGGATCTTTGAGATCTTTGGACTGTGATACCCCCTTCCCAAAGGCAAGGTGTATGTCGGGCTGGCGCTGTGTTTTTAGGTGAGATATCTAGAGTATAAGCACAGTGCAATACACAAACTTGTTACAGTGTAAAATCGTTCATTACAGCCCGCGCCACTCATCTGTGGCCGTCGTGTTGGATCTAGCCGCAGCAAAGTGCCCATCTTCGACAAACTTATTTAAATGAAGATATTAGTGCTATTATGACACTGATTCAACAGGAAGAGCTCCACGGCTTGCCCTTGAAGGTTTTCTGAAAATGACACACATGTCTCATTGCGGTCCGAACGGCGGAATGAACTGAACAAACCTATTGCATTGCTAATTGTCTAATACGGCATCTTTTGTCTGTAAACTCAGCGCGCTCGAAAAAAATTTCCAAAGTTTAATAGATTGTATCTGAAAAGCTGTGCACTGATGCGTAAACCCAACTAGACAATGCCTGTTAGACTACACAGGAGACAGTACACATAAAAAGAGCGAAATGCATTGTGTTGGATTCGGGGATTTCAGAACTGCATTGTATTGTGCACCTAAGGACAATATCTTAACAGTAACTCGCCACATTTATCTACAAGCGTAGTTTTTAGAGCCTTTGCGGCTACCCCATATAGTCGTTTGCGGGAGCGCCGAAGCGTTGACCTTATGTATTAACTGAATTTATCACTTAGGCCAAGAGGTAGACGAATGGTACAATAGCCGCGTTTCTTATGCTAGCTTATGGTACGTATTTATTTAATAACTCTAACACAATCTAGAATCATTTAAGAAGATCGCATCGAACAGAAGCTTGTGTGTTTAGGATATTCCCAATAGTCCTTACGGCTGCATGACCGCTGACTCTCAGCGGTATAGCTTATCATCAATTCTCAATGATCATCTCTCAAAAAATACGACCAGAAACAGAGCTCGAACTGGCGACACCCTAGTAGCTGGCGCACTAGAAGTTTGTAAAATTTTTAAAAGACTGAGACTGAAAAGTTGGTTTAAAATGAGGTACCTAAGTCAGAGTGCGCCAAAATGTAAAAAGTGTGAAAAAAAGTGTAATGCAAGACATATTGATTTTTGACAAGGTTGCAATCAACGGAACATATGAGACAACCGGCGAACGCGAACGAAAGTGCTAAAGTAGTTGTTTTTGCCGGCAGCGTAGACGAAAAGAGTACAGGGCACGTCATAATGCAGGTGAGTTTAGCCTTATGGCCGTGTAACCGTTTTCGACCCATATAGGAAACTATGGAAGAGCCTATTTGTACTCGCTGCCACTTACGCACGTCAACAACTGTCAATTTTACAACACGACTTGCACGAACTAACACGATTTGCACGAACAAATTATATTTGATACGGCGAGCAACGCATGCGATACAGTGTCGAATTAAATGTTCGGCCCATTTGTTGCGGAGACAATCTCATTTCACAGTCGTCGTCGCAGTCCATCTAAACCCAAGTAATCTGAAAACTATGGGCTAAGTGAAGTTATTAGTAATAAACTGCTTACGAGTTCGAAAATGGCGAGGGTTCCAGAGCAACAACGCGCTAATGTGGTGTGAAATGAAGTGTTGCAGCGACATCGATTTGGCGTGAACGAAGTATGCTACGATGTCTGTGAGACGTATGATAAAAACCGATACCATGCTTTATATTGCATATGTTTTAACCGAGCATCTTATCAACACGCGCAGATGACATCATTATGTATATAGGTGTTACCAAAAAGGCATACAAGAATTTTTTTTTAATTTATTTATGGTGAATATGTTTTTATCATCATATAATCATTATTTATTTATTTATATATGTATAGCAAAGTATTCATATATGATGTAAGAAAATGTGTCGTCTGCTCGCGGCACACCTTAAGGCATTAGCCAGGCTTAGGTTAATCCAGCTAGCCAGGGTACACCCAACTGTAAAGCGGTATTCCCTCACTGAATATCTAATAACAGACGTTGCAGTAAATATTCGCCCGCCCTCTTGTCTTCTGTAGCAAGCGTCAACCTTCTCCTGACATCGTTGAGCAGCTTTTTAAGTATCCCCCCCAAGTCTCGAACGCAGGGGGTGAGAACAAATGTGGGACGCTTGAATACTTTCTGCACTTGGCTGCTTTTGCTAAAGCTACCGCGTGTCCAGGGCGGACTGCGCCCGTACCGACCATTGAAGGGGCTAACGAATCGGTTAGGATCGCACCTCAGGCCAGCATTTGGCCCCGCTCGAAGGGAGTCAGGGTCATACCATCAGGTCTCTTTCCGTCGTCTTTGACTAAACCAGGAAGCTCCAAAACGCATTGACTAAGCCAAAAAGCTTAAAAACTTATATATATATATAACACTGTGTGATTCAGAGGTATATGTAACCTAGCAAAAAGTCGTCCGGAAATTTTCTTTCTGTGTACAAATGCCATTCGGTTTTATGAGAAAGCCGTGCGGGAGACTTAACTGTAGCAAGTGATAGAAGCACAAGCTTCTCAGAGAGTCCCAGTTTCAGAAACTGGCTCGCCCTATTGGTATTTCGATGATAGTATCGAGGCGATATGATGACGCCGCCAATAAATGCTGCGGGTCCAAATTTCGTCCGGGACATCTGCGGCTGGCAATTGCTCTGGCTCCTTGCCTCACTGGTCGCTTCAACAAAATTATGAAGACGTCCTACTCGCCCATAAAATGGCAAGTCCGCATGTTACGTGTGATACCAAAAGGAAAAGGGATTCCTTTTTGACGCCTTGACGTCCTCATCGTACAGCGACATAGCTGCATCTATCTGCATTGATAGCGCGTTAGCTGGAAGAGTTCTCAGAAAGTACCGAGTGATTGCGAGAGTTCAGGCACAAGATATTGGCAATGACGGCTTGCGCTGTTCTTCTCAACAGAATTTAAATTGTCCTCAGGGGTAAACGAAACTTTCGCTTTTTACGAGACTTTAAGGGGGCTTCGATAAAGCGTCACGAACAACATTTCTCAAGAATTTAGCGTTGTAGTGTTCTAAAGATAATAGTAAAGCTATTATAAGCTGTGCTACGAGAGGGATGTGTGACTTGAAAGTACTCGACAAAATTAAAGCCAATTTAAAAAAAAAAGAAATCTACCGCGCTAGCAACGACCTGCTTATCTAGCTGCTGGCCTTGATCCCGCTCTTTGTTGAGGACCTCTGAATGACTTATGCCCTACCGAAAACAAGTGGGAATATAGATTTGTAGATGTTATTTAGCGTTTTAATAAGACTAGAGCAATGACCACTACTTAGTAGAAGGGTTTCATATTGTACACAAAGATAGGTACGTCGTTACCGGGTTTGCAATACACTTCTTTTATGTGATGCTAAAACGACAAAATTGATTTCATAAAATAACGGCCGTGTGCAAATGCAAGCCAAGTGGAGAATAGTGTAATCTGTATCATCTCCAACAATGCACAACAACGATACCGGTGCGGAAAATGACAGAAGAAAGCTGTGACACAAATGTGTTTAAAGCAAATATTGCTTAATAAAAATAATTAGGTATATATTTGGTGGATATTGATAGTCTATACGTAGTGGATAATGTATAGTCTATTACCATCTAGCCCATCCAGCCATTGTCGACTTGCGCCGGCGACCGAACAGACGGAGAGACAAACGCTTGCTGTCGTATACCAGTAAAACGCCAAGCAAGCGATTGGCGGCTGACTCCGCTCGCCTTCTCAGTCACTCACCCGGTCATGCATGGGTAGTCAGGTGGGGACGCAGGGGGTTCCAGGCAGGCGCCCTGATCAGCAACGTCAGACATGCTTCTCCTGTCAAGTGACCCTCCTCCCCCCCGCGGCGGGGGTCGTTACGGGATACGGAGCTGACGTAACCCTCTCTACTCGACTGGAGGACGGGACAAAGGCCGACGTAATTGCCATAAGCGGCAAACCGCGCTTTGTCATTAACGAGAAGGGGGGCCGTGCTCGCATGCACCTGGCGCCTCTGAACCTTCATCTTAGCGTGTCTTCCACTCGAAATTCAAATTTCCATTCATGAGCTCGAGCGGGGGCAACTCTGCGGGGGCAACTCTGCGGTGGCACCGTCTTCCGATAGCTCAAACGGTCGTCTAGCCATCCCAATATGCTCCCTGTTAGGCTGGATCGGGCAGACTATTCAGCTTGTTGACTCGTCCGCTTTAAAGGGAAAGAGAGCTGAGCTCTTCGTTCTGATTTACTTAGAAGCGTTCGAACGCTGACGCAGCCGTAATATGACGTTTAAGCTCTGACTAACTGAGTGACAAGGAACTTAATTGCAAGCACAACTTTTACGCCCTTTAATAGCTACCATAACACGGGTCTGTCATTACAGACCGAGCGTACGGTACTCAGCGTTTAGTCTTGACGTTGCAATTTTTCTGACCTCAAAGTGTGTACTTGGTTATAATCAGTGCGGAAACAATACTTCTGTAATGCTTATTGGTTAAAAAAATCATAGGCGGAACCTGAGCAAAATTAGATTATTCCTCTAAAGTGCTCAAAACGCATAGTCGTTTTTTTTAATTTTAGTTTTCTTATTAATCTTACTGATCTATTGTACAAAAATGATATCATGCATATTCAGCATAAAGTGTTTGCTGAAACCAGTAGTGCTTATATAGGCTTCCTGACAAAACTGAATTTGCTGCTTCTTGCAATAAAAAGTAATTGCAATTGGCAAAACGCCCACCGGCTACAATTGCCCACCTAGGCAAGATGACCACGCCGAAATTTGCGTAGAAAAGCCGCCCTATGGCGAAATGGGAGCTCTCTGCAAGGGAACAGTGTGCAAAGCAGACGCCCATGCAGCGGCTAGATATTGGAGACACTAGCTGGAGCGTTGCCGGCGGGCCAACAGAGAGATTGGAGATAGACTCCCGGCGAGGAGGCAGCACACAATGGTGGCGCTGCAAATACCGAAGGCCTGCTGGAGCTAACGCAGACACATACATTGCAAGCGGAGAGGGTAGGCCGTTAAACTTAAACGCACACATGTTTCAAAATGTGTGGAAATTCAAACGAATGTGAATGAATATATTTGGGTGTGGAAAGCGCGCAATGGATATAATCCCGCTGCGATCCAGTAGAGAAGCTGAAAGGTAGAAACATTGAAAGTGTGATGTGGAGGATTTGTGGTCAATGATCCGTTGCGAATAGGGTCAGACGCTAACTATGCAGGTGCGTGCAGCTAATAGAAACGGATAACCCCATAAGAGGTAGCAGAAATCGTTACAAAAGGCCGACGTACGGGACGGAATAACGCGGATCGCGACCTCAAACGTGAGTTGCGAAAGCTCTAATATAGCTCTAATAGAAAGCTCTAAGGTGGTGCATACTTCTATCCTATGGCTTTAGAGTAGACGTAATACTTAGAACATACATTGGAAAGCTGTGGGTGTTTAGCGTGACTCGCGCGACGACGCTTTGAACGACAAGAAATTGTTTTCACCGATAACGAAATACAGTCCAGATGAACCGGGAAATAATAGGTTATCTTGTGGTATTAGGATTTCTAACCAACGAACTGCAATGTAGTATATTTAAAAAATAGAAACGCATATATAGGGGAATTATCAAATCAGAAGTTATGATACATATTTATAAAAAAGGGATATTTGTTTAATTTTCAAAATGTTTTTGTCCCCTTTAAAAAGGCACTCATCCGCTGCAATACACTAGGAAACACTTTTCCTTTAAATACTTTTTTTATCCGTGGAAACATTACAAAGTCGCACGAAGCCAAGTCCGGCAAATAAGGAGGTTGCGGAAATATATGAATCGAAGTTTGCATCCAATAATCCGAAATGGGCAACGATGTGTGCGCCGGCGCATTGTCGTGATGGAGGATCCAAAGGTTGTTTGCCCTCATTATCCCTCGATCGTATTGATTACCTCATAGTCGAAAATACAGTGAAAAGAACCTTGATGTTGGATCTCTTCTGTCTGAATTACTTTGATCGACTCTCTCTCCTTGGAAGCACCACTAGGAGGTTTGGGCCCTGGTCCTGATGTGGTTACCATATACTCATGACTCGTTTCCTGAAATGATTTTCTGAAACAATCATACGTTACTCTGCTAACACTTAACGGTTTCATTTGGACATTTCCCGACAAACGTTCCCTTGCTAGAAATTCATTATTTTTTTTAGAACAACTTCGCTGCCAGTCTTTTGGCGGATAAAATGTCGGTTAAGACTCTTACAACTAATCTATAAAATATCTCAAATTCCTTAGTTATCTCCCTGATTCAGCGATTGGTGGGTATTACATCACGAACTTTTCCACGTGTTCTTTTGTTGTTGATGTAGCAATAGCCACTAAAAATCCTCTGAGTTTATGAAGACCAGTGATGCTCGGAGCATTACGTTTGGTCATTCACACTAGTTGACCGTTTACTCCAGCCCCTCTCGAGCCGTATCTCTGTACAGGTGTGCCCGTTTCTCCAATCTTCCATCTAGATGCTCTTTGGCCAACCGCGGTCGGACTATCCCCGGTGTGTGCATGACACCCGGAACTGCATCCTAGACAAGTACTACAGAAAGCCTGAGGAGACACCTTTTACCTTTTGCTTGTATAGGACTTTTTAAACAATTTGCTTCAGAATCCAATATATTTCACCTTTTGTCGGCCCCTTGGTAGAACTTCTTTCGGCTTTGTTCGAAAACGGTGCATTTTCATTTAGGATTATTTTTAGCAACAAATCCTTGTGAAAGCGTGGAATCACTAAGCACAGAATCCAAGTGCGCCATTGAAGTGTGTCGTCATCTGGTGCGGTACGTATTTGGCATGTTTAACCGGAGAAATCGATCCTCACACACGGGATCAAACCTGTCGTCGAGTACGCCAGAAGCCAGAGAAGTATGGCACACTAGCAGTTTAGACCACGCCGCCGCGTCACCTCTGCGCTCAGGCCTTTCTTATTATTCGTTCAGCGAATTGGCTTACCTGTAGCCAATGTCATCGTAGTTTAGCTGGTTTTGACCCACGCAGAGTAGCCTCGGTACTCTCACTACGAGAAAGTATTCCCATATCCGCCCCGCTAAAGGTCCAGCAAACGCATAGGCGCAATAGACGTGAAAAATCGAAGATGACCATCGTTCAGGAAGGCTTTTGACGTCGAACGCTGAAAAATAGAAACGCGTTGAAAAGTTCGTAGTATTTTACTTCATGGATGTAGGTTACGACATCGAAATCAAAGCCCTTCCAAATGGTGCTCCCAAGAAGCGAGTCAATCGCAGAATTCTAGACAGAGCAGATCAGTTTAAGGCAATTCTCCGCAGAACTATAGCAAAGAGCAAGGAACAATGCTGAAAGGTTTTTTTGTATGGAAATAAGGATCGACTTATAGGAACGACCGTATAAGCCGATCCGCGGAAAAAAGAAACGAGAAAGAACACTGGTCTTTCTCCTGATGAACGCCGACGTGTAATACAAATGCTCTCTCCCCGGCACCAACACCGTAAGAGAACACAATTCGAAGAAAATGCGGCCGAAAGATGAGCCCCAGAAATGACTCTGGAAGTGCTCCACGCAGCAGGAGAGAGACTGAACGCCGGAACGCACCCGACCTCGGCCGCAAATGTCCTTTTCAAAGAGTTTCCTGAAATTGTGGGCTAAGTTATTTTTGAAGAATTTTCTAAATTTATGGGCTACGTTGCCACGTTCATACCAGAAATGTCCGGACGCCTTACTCTGATCTGGAAGAAAGCCTACCTCGTGCTTATCCCCAAAGGGACCAGCAAAAATCGGCCAATCTGCCTAGTCAGTAAACTAGCCAATGTTATTGAGGCAATTATAAAGGCCCTTTTGCAACTTTTCGCAAATGGACAAATATTTTTTTCATTAAATCATTTCGGATTTCGTGAAAGCCGCTCGTATTTTTCCGTCATACAGCGCATCTTTGCTAGGGCGGGGGCGCTAGGCCAATACCCGGCTAGTTCAGGGATCTCCTTATTGCAGTACTGCTAGATGTTAAAAATGCTTACTCTGTAAAGTAATGCTGGATACACTCAAAATAAAAACGTTCTGACCTAACTTTGCCGCGTTGTTTCGAGCTGCCTGAACAAAAGGCGCATAGACAACGCGGAATCTGAATGTAATATGATAGCCGAAGCCCTTCAGGATTTCATATTGGGTCGTACCTTTCTTATGAGTCGATAAGGTCGTTTGCGGCCCCGGTATGATTTTAAATTGTAGAGATGCCGGCTCGAAAGAGGCACTGTTGCGCAAAACCCAACGCATCGCTACATTGCGGATTGCAATGTCCTACAAAACTTTCAGCACGGCGGCTTGTCTTGTGCTGACTGGCACTATCAATCAATCAAGTTTTATTGACGTGCCCAACAAGTTAGCAATCTGTCACCTTTAGTTAAAAATATACACCTGTACGAGTATATGTGCAAAGCATTAGTGTTTAAGCAATCGGACCACAACATTGAGTGTAATTAACCCAATAAAAGTTGCAAACCTTCTAACTAACCCAATACAAAACTTTTTACTACGAGGCACGTGTTTTGTCGTTCTTTAGCTGCATGAGAAGATGTCTATTAAAAACAACGGCCCGGCTTACATTTCAAAGCGGCAATGGTAGCTTGTTCCAGATGGTAGGCAACATGTGGGCCAGGAAGTGCAGAAGAAGGGTGAGTCTGAATTCGGACACTTTAAGTTGACCTTCGTAGCGCTGCGAATCGCCTACATTATATGTATTGAACTTTTGTTTCGACGCCTATTGTGGGGTGTGGCGAAGAACGACTATCGTCGTGGAGTTAATGATACGACCAAATCCTTGAAAACAGATATGGCCTTCTTAATACCGGTTTCAACGTGCTAAAGAGTAAGCGTATTATTGGATAATGGAAAGGGTTGTACATTGAACAAGAGAGTGGTGTAATTTGCAAAGATAATTAAACGGCAATCTACGTATCTCTCAACGCCCTGCAGGTCGAAATTCATGTTGGCAATAGCAACATGTTCTATGCACAAACCAGGTGACACTACAACGAGTCGAGCCCGGTGGCGTAATGAATTAGGTCTGCGCCTCGCAACCGAAGGAGACACATAGGTGCGCGGGTTTGAGCCCCACCGTTGCACATTTGTATTTATGGGGGTCCGTCTATGAAGCAATGTGAAATGCAGTCCCGTGGACGTTAAATCTTGGCTGAGGGTCAGCCCGAAAACCTTACTACATCTAATCCAAGATTGGGGTGAGTGATGATATTAATAGCCTGATTTTTTGTGTCACCGATAACTGCACAGAGCAGATCCAGTCGTTGTCTTAAGATCCTCGAGGATATCTATCAGAGTGGCGGCTGAGTGGACCTCATTCCGACGACATAGCCATGAAAGCCATTGCGGCAAGTTTTTAACCTGCACACACCCGTCATCACTCGATCGTGTCGTCGATTCCACTAGATCTAGTGTAGAATTCGCATGTAGTCAGAGACCGCCTTCATTTATATTAGGCCGGCACATAGACACTCTGGTGTAGCCTCGTATGTTATGCAAAGGGGCGTCAGGCCCACTGAAAAACAGATCTCACCCACCACCACGACATCTCCACACGCGAGCAATTCATAAGGAGCGTGAATTCATCGAACCTCATCCGAGATTGGACGGCTCGTGCAATTACATGCAGTCCTGCAAAGCCATCCGATGAATTATGGTGTTGTCATTTGATAAATGCTTTAGCAAAACCAGCCTACAGAAACGAAAAACCTCCTAAAGGTTGACATCCTTTGCGACGCGAACGCCGATAGACGCTTATGAGAGGAACTGCCAAGAAAGAAGGAAGAGAAAAATAATAACACAATTCTAGTCTCTTGCCAAAACGAATAGGACAACAAACCTAAAGTCCGAGTAAAAATTCTTATTCTGGATATTAGGACGTGGATTAACCGGCGCGGTAGAGAGCTCACGCACTACGAGACCCTGGTACTCACAGTACGTGGCAACTTCAAGAGCTACCCCTTTCAGATAGAAAAAAAAACAGATACGCCATTCGATGCGATAAAATAACGGTGAGTTGATATAAGTTTGAACACACAATATTGCTGCGCCCGGCGTGCCCTCATTTACTCGCTTTTACAAGACAAGGCTCCGAGGGGCGTCCCAGCGCAGCTAAGGACGCGACCATTCATCCCTCGATTTTTTGACGTTTTTTCAAGATTTTCCGTAAGGCGCCCGCGTACGGTTTTTCATGCCATGGCTAATTACAATCCACTCCGGCATTTACCTTGTCTAAATTGGAAACCATGCAAACCAATTTAAGAGTGGCCGGTCTGGGTCTCGAACCCAGTCCTCCCGAATGCGAGGCAAAGGCTCTGCCACTGAGCCATCTTGCTCGGTATTGCATGCGCAGTTCTCAGTTGAGTGTGGGGATGGGCACATGCCTGGTTTTAGCCTCGCACTACCGGCCCACATTTGGCGTGATGTCCGTGTGTACGTACTACAATTTCCCAATAGTCATCTAAAAAAACAGAGCACATTCAAAAGCAATATTTTTTTCCTCTTGTATTCGAAAACGCGGGAATCATCTCTGCAATTTTTGCCACCTGGTTCTACGGGCAATAAGGAATACTACCGCAAATATTTAAAGAATATTGCGCGAGACGCATGAGACCTGAGGTCGGGTAAACAGCTCTTAGATCCTCCATCAGAACAACACACCTGCGCACACATCGTTACTGATGCTCGAATGTTTGTTGAAAATTTCGATTTTTATATTTCGGCAACTCCCCTATTCACCAGACCTGGCTCTCTGCGACTTTTTCTGTTCTCGCAAATAAAGAAATTTAAAGGGGCAACGTTTCGAGAATATGGAGGAGATAAAGGAAAGTTTACAGTAACAGCTCAATTTTGATTCCAATGAGTGCGTTTAAAAATGTTTCGAGAAGTTAGAAATAATACGGGATACGTGCATTGCAGCTGACAGGAGCTATTTTTAGGGTACGGAAACACCTTGAAGGAATTAAATATTATTTTCTAAATATGTATCAGAAGCTTTTGATCCGCCCCCTTATATATGTGCCTATATATCTATAAATCTGCAATTATAGTTCTCAGAGACACTATTTAAAGATGCAAATAATGCACGTGCCAAAATTTAATTCAACGCACAAATGTACACGTCTGATCGTTTTAGCAGTAAGCAGGATTTTACTGGCTGTTTGTTTTCTTGTTGACAGTGTTTAGTTTTTTGTTTTGCTATGATCTTTGATGTGGGCTAGATGCCAACGATTATATTTATATTCGAAAGCTTACGTCAAGTCGAGTTCAACATAAAGATCAACTCCGGTTACTGGTTCTACCATTCAGAGAGCGCAAAAGCTGGTTCCTATGCCACAGCTAACTCGTTGTTAAACTGCGGGCCTCGATGAGGCAGATAATGAGAGATCTAATGTGGCAGTTTCAATCAAAACTCACTCGAAGAGGGTTTCGTAGTTGGCTATATCAAAACTGGCTTTTTTAAAAATCAAAGTTTTGAATTATTGATTATTGCTTCATAGCACTCCTTAACGTTTTGGTGTTCTACACACTTTAGTTATTGACGACACTTTCAATAAAGAGAACATTCGGCGGATTTTATTCCAATTAGGTATGTATCTTAAGATCACGCCATCCACTCTAAGGAAGTGTTTGCTATATATGTTACACATTACATTGCAAGGGAGCGTTTCCAAAGAAAAAAACGTGAGTGAAAACCCAATGCATTGAGGATAGATTTGCTATCTGAGACTACCGGTGTGCGCGTAAATGCATTTGACATCTAAAAACTGTTTTAGCAACGTTTTGGTTCCTCCTTCATTGCAGTTTTACGGTACGCTTTTTTTTCACGCTGATACACTTTTCACACTTGTGTGTACTTGGTTCACTTGGTTTATTTCTCGAGAACGACTTTGACTGCAAGCACACCGTTTAAAACAGGGCGTTAGCAAGACAGCTCCGAGAAACAGACCAGCGTTGGCGCCAGCCTCGCTAGAACTGCTTCTTTTAGATCTAAATGAGCAGTGTCTTGCTGGTACATTTTTTCTAAAAAAACCATATAGGTAAGAGCAATAACGCAATGTTGAAGAGAGGCCTAGACGCTTCTGTGTAGCAGACATACTTCAGTCCATTACGAGCATATACAAATGTAGGTAATATCAATGCTTATAACATAGTGAATATATTATAAGATTTAACCGACTTCAAACGACACGAAGACAAGGGGCTTAGTGGATACTTGACCCGAAACTAGAGCGTAACTGTATAGGAGACCAACCAGGTGTAAATAAGTGCATTCACATCCCAGTAAACAGTTCTGTTCGGTGTAGTATTTGCTTGTTATCGTTGTCCTTGCCTGTCTTGTTTCTATATTTTAATTACTCGTAGGTCTTGAAAACTGCTTTTAATGACGTTTCTAATAATCCATGCTCTGAATTGCGCCTACCTCTGAAAGTTGGGACGTGTTTTCTTTCTACCTTAATGATCCTCAATACTACGGCGTTTTTAAAGTGCTTCCGCGTCACAGTGCACGTATATTTTATGTTTCAGTCAAAAGTTCACCGCGACTCTACATTCACATAAGCACATAACGAGAACGTTGTCATATTTTAGGCTTATGATCTACCTCACCAGAATAAACTGAAAGCTTATTTACGGAATGCACATTTATCTGTGCCTGTCAATCAAGCACTTTCATCAAGCACACAGAATTCATTTATTTACGTATTAGGAAACATTGGCTTTGTGACGTGCCGCAGTTATACTCTTTCTTTACAACTTTTAACGCCTATGTTATGAAAGCATTTATAGCAAAACACACACGAGTAACTTGGGAGACTATAAAAAAAGGTCGTGGCTTATGTAGAAACTCTGTGAACTGTATATTATACTTAATTGAGTAAAATAAACATATTTTAAAAAGGTCGTGGCAAACTGTTGTCAGTAAGCGATACAAAAACAAAAAATACGAATTGTAGCTTAATATGGATAAGTATTTTTTCCTGCCTAGTCTCCTATATGTTGTCAAGTTGTTCCAATTTTGAAATACTGAATTCATGTAATTCGATTCTATTGAATACAATATCTTACTATGCGTTTAGATGGGATGGAAGATATTGCTCATGCGTGATCAACTAAAACGACTTACACACATAAAAAAACAAGCTTGAAAAATAACTCGTGCCACCGTTGTATGATTAAGTGATAGCCGTGAACTTTGTATCCGGTTCAGACGTGGCGATCGTCACATCCAAACCAGACCAGAGGAAAGAGGCACTGAACATAATCAGATTTCCAACCTCTTGTCGGACTTGTTTAACTTTATTTTTCCATTCCGAGACGATGCTTTTCGAATGGTACGGTACGAAGCGTCTTCAACCTCAATCGAACTATCTCAACAGTCGGTGCACGGCATGACATAAGGTATATCAGGCGGCTTCTTACCTACATTGACGAGACGGAAAGAGCTCGCCTCAAGTACATTGTGAAACACATTTCAAGCAAACCAAAGTTCGCCCGAGTGAGGTGTCCCCATACTCTGTGAAGACTATTCGTCAGTCCTGGAACAAATCTTGAGGTGGAAGAGTGCCACTGCCGGCCGCACGGACAGTCGCCGGACGTCGCATACCTCTCCATTAAGAGAGACTAAGGCTGTGTAGTGAAGTTCGTGCTAGCATAATGGGAAGCCGAAGCCCCAGATACCGGAAAAGGTTGACCAACACCAAGATTGGCCGCCGCAACGTATCACGCCTTTAGCGGACTAGGCTCTCAGGTCATAGCTATAAGCACCTGGTCGGTCTGAATACGAACTTCCAGGAGGACTACACAGAGTGCATCTGTCGACTGTGCTCTCAAGTGCTCTCTGTGTACGAAGAATCATGCGTCTGCCTGCCTGGCCCTTACGAAGAGATCACTGCATTCCTTCTCTCGAATGACGTGCCGAGAGCAGCTGACATTAATATAAGTATCAGTGGTATCTGCATACTCAGTATGAGTTGGAAATAAATATGACGAGCAGTTGGAACATCACTATTTATGAATGAGTGATCGAAAGGAAGGTGTGAAGAGGCCATGCCTCAGACCCTCCCCTGATTTAAAGCGCAACTAAAGGGCACAAGTAAGGAGCGCATGATGCTTTCGTGTGACAACTAAATTATGTACCTTACTCTAAACTGTACTGCTAAACATTGAATAATATTTGAGCGCTTAAAATGGGTTGCCAAGTTGCCAAACCCTACTTAAGTTAACGATATTATTAAACTTTTAAATAATTGTTTTACTACTTAATATTAAACTGCTTAATGTGGTTAAACGTCACACCTATATTGCTTGAAGTTGTCAGCGCGCCAAGTACGAGTATAAACAACAAGATTTGCATAGTATGCTTTAGAAAGCAAACTGACTGCTCCCAGTCTTTGTACGCCAGCGTTTGTGCAGACCCATTGCACCGGAATACAGCCTTCTACGACTGAATGTGAAGACAGCAGCCCAACAAGTGGGCAGATATAACAGTACGTTCGTGCTACTGTCGACCACGTGTGCTCTCTTTAGCTTAACACGTAGTGGTGGCTGCGCGCTGTGGATTCAGAAAATAGGTTCCGGCGCCACGTTTAAACTATAGGGACGATGCAGCGGGGCAACAGATGAATCAGCGAGCTTGTTATAAAACGAGCTCGCAGAGAGAAAGACTTTAAGGACAAAGCAAAACAACTGTTCGCAAGAAAATAATAATTTGAATTAAATTGTGAAATTGTGCATTGTACGAGTCAATACGTCTTGAAATAATAATAATAATAATCGAAGAAGATCGAGAATCGAGTTGCCTGACTTGGAAGCCTCAGGAGCGACTATTATCACCTAGGCTAAACTAAATTCTACGCACTTCCCCCACAGATCAACACTGCGATAATTTGCTAATGACTAAGTATAACATATGGCTATCTATAAATGTTTACCTTATCAGTAACGTATCATTAATGCCATAGTATACCATAGGGATTTCATACACACGTTATATATATACATATACCTAAACCATAAACGAAAGTAGGTTTTTGTATATATATATATATTTAACTGTTTGCGCTGACGACAATAAAACACGATAACGACGGCGACAGGTATACCAGACGAGGCATACGGAAGTTGTGTATTGTGTCTTTCGACCGTACACACGCACTCTCTCTCTGTTCTGCACGGCCGTATGCGTATATATAAATATATATATATATATATATATATATATATATATATATATATATATACAGACACGGGCGATAGCCTTTTCTGCAAAAATACCTGCATAGTTATAATTGTTTGAATGTATGTAATCATGGAAATTTAAAGCTCAATTTAGAGTTGTTGAACTTAAATAAATTTGCCATCCGGAGAAGACGGTCCCATAAAAAAAAAAATATATATATATATATGTGTGTGATTGGACGAGTACTATGGGTGGGCCTGGCTGTGTGTCGTCTGTTCGTTATACGGGTAGACGCCCGCATCCTAGACGGCGTTAGGTCGCGTCTAGGTTACAACCCGCGTTGTCGTTCCTAAACACGTCGCGCTGCATCGGGGGGGGGGGGGGGGTTGTTGCAAGCTCCCCTTGCCCGCTGCCGTCGCTCGAACCAGTGTATGGCTATGGTATCTACGTTATTCTAGATTATTACTATTTTCATCATCATCATCTTCATCATCATCGAGCTCGCCGTGTCGCAGTCATCACCCTCGCTTCATCCTCGTCTCACCTGCAGAATGCGTGCCGACATGCAAAGACACCTCACCAAAGCCGAAAGTTTGTTGTGTACTCTCTTCCTTTCTTTCTCTCTCTCTCGTTCTTGCTTTATTTCTCCCGCTTTTCCTCTTCCATGAGAAAACAGAATTTACTACTACTACTACAACTACCACTACCCACGTATATTTACGCTGACCGCCCTGCATTCTGCCAATGCCGCTGGTTTGCGGTCGCAGCTATGACGACGATAACAATAATCGTAACAATAATCACAACAACAACAGCAACAACAACAATTAATAAAACAGTACCATCAACAATGACAATGGCGAAAGCGGCGCGACAACAACATGATCCCCACCACCTCCCCAGAGGTTGTAAAAATGCTCGACAGCATTTCCGCTTAACCCGACTTCTCCTTCTACGGCCTTTGGTGTTGTTATTGTTGTTGTTGTGGTTTTTCGTCTTCTTTTTTATGGGACGTTTATGGGATGCAATGATGCTTATCATGCTAGCAGCGGCTAGTGTGCGACTCACAAACCCACAAAACCCGGATTATTATCCGGAGTTTTTGCCGCCCCCTTAGGTAGGGAGAGGGATACGCGCGACATTTCGTCGACATCTAGAATTGAAAACATTTTGTTTTAAGGAGGTTGTTTTTAATTCTAGACTATCTTCCGTTCCCTGCGGACATCGAACTCAGCGTGTGGTATACATATCTTCAGTGCACCGAGGGCCGGAGACATTTTGCGATATCTAAGGTTTCCCCAACAGTCCCTGTGGAGCAGCAACATGGCCGCTGAATTACGTCGACATCTACAACTCGTCAGCGACCGCCGCCGCCCCTGCTGCTGTTACTTTGACTGTTATTTCACTACTACTACTACAACTCGTAGTGCACTTACGGCGTCGCTTGTCTGCTAAACTGGTCGTCACAGTTTGCCACTGCGACGGCCCAAGTTGCCGCCCAAGTTGTCGCAGGCGGCCGTTAGCTGCCGCCACTGTTTCTTTTAGCGTCACACCTCCTGCCTTACGTATGTTCCAGTTATACGAAGCAAATAACAGGCGGCTGTAAGCTTCCGCTAATATGGATGCAAACAGACACCCAGTTACGTTCCGAGAACGCCTTGTTGTTGTTGTTGTTGTTGCTGCTATTGTTGTTGTTGCTATTGTTTGTTATTGTTGTTGTTGTTGTTGCTGCCGCTGTTGCCATTGTTGTTGCTGCCACTGTTGCTATTGTTGTTGTTTTGTTGTTGTCGTTGTCGTTGTTGTTGTTGTTGTGGTGGTGGTTGTAGTTGTTGTTGCTGTTATTGTTATTGCCGCCGCTGTTGCTATTGTCGGTGTTGTTGTTTGTTGCTTCTGTTGCCGGCAATTCTTTTTGCCTGCTGTTGCCGACGGTTGCCCTTTTTGTTTTTCTTGCTCTTCCTACGCTCGGTTTCGTTCGTTCTGTTTGTTCGTCTTCGTTTACTTATTCCTTTCTGTCTGCTAATATGCTTATTGCTATCGTGGCTTTACAGATCGCTGAAGTTACAGCCTTGTAGCGATTTGCCGCTCGACCACGGCCGGAATGTGCCGTAAAAGCAGAATGCCAGCAGGACCAACAAACAACACCGGCGACGAATATGAACAGCAACAACAATGCTCGCACACAACTTTGCATCTTCGGGACTGTTGTCATCATTGTTACTATTGTTACTGTTGCTATTGTTTTTGTTGTTGTTGTTGTTGTTGTTGTTGTTGTTGTGTTGTTGCTATGACTGCTCTTGCTGTTCATGTGCAGAAATAAGAGGGCACGGCGACGTAGCACGGTGGTCAGTCACCTATTTACTCGGCGGCAACACCATGACGGGGCCGCTCTCCTTGTGGCAAATATGGTAAACAACATAGGTCGCTAGCCTAAAACATTAAACTATTCGTACGCGCCTATATATATATATATATATTTATATATGGGATGGATTGAAAAGTTCAGATAATTGGTGTTTTAACGCGTTTTTGTTCCCTTCAAAATACCGCCCGCTGCAAAGCACTTGTGCCGCCTTCTTTAGTAGATCGGTGTTAGAGGATATAAGGGTTGTTTGCCCAGAGTTCAGGCCACTTGCGCTGGGCGTGCATTCACAATCCTTTTTGACCTTTACGGTAGTATTTCCTATTGACCTTAAAACCCGGCGGCAAACAAATCATGGCAGATGACCGCCTTGTAGTAAAAAAAAAATAAAAGAGTTTTAGCGTTGGATCTGCTCTATCTGAGTTTCTTCGATCAACTCTCCCCTTGGAAGTACCATTGGTAGGATTAGGCTTTGGTATTGATGTTGTAGCCATATACCCATGGCCTGTCTCCTGTAGTCACTCTATGGAGAAATCCAGGGTCTTCTGCTACCGTCGGAAGGTTTAATTCGGACATTCCCAACGGGCGTTCATTTGCTGAAAATTTGACACTTTAGAACGAACTTCGTTGCCAGTCTGCTGACGCATAAAATATTGGTTAAGGCTGTTAAAACCAATCCATACGATATCTCTGACTTCTCGGGACATTGCTTGATAAACGTTTAACAAATCCTACATTTTAAAACATATGATTTGATTTTTAGCACAAGATTTGATGTTTATATGTTGCTCCTCTATTTTCGGCACTTCAAAAATCGCCAAACCGCGTTTTATTTAGTTCTTTGAAACAAAGAAACAAAATTAAGTGATTGATTGACGCGAAATTATATGTGTAGTTTATAAATGGCGCTTCTGAGCAAAACAAAGCAAAATTAGAAGTGCTAGAACTCGCTGATCCGGCCTCGCATGTACGTATATATTCATAATATTCGAATAAAGATCTGATAAACTTCAACCTTTTCGCTTCCGTTAACTGGAAGTTCACTGGAATAGAGTGGAATACAGTTATTAGGCTATAAACTGTTGGTTTGGCATTTTAAAAACTAAATTTGTGCTATGTGCCGACTCCGATGCAGACACATATCTATCTTTGCATGATATTCTCTCCCCCCCCCACTATCCAGTAGTCTATTGCTAAACAAACGGTAGATCTAAATCGCTTGCATGTAAAGTCTAATTTGACTGTGGGGCTCTATTAGCTTCTTCTTCTGGAAGCTGCATACAGCCTCGTATTAGAAATCACTTTGCTTGCTCTCGCTTGGGATCAATTCTCGGTCGTAGATTTTCTCAATATCAATCTAGCGCTGAGATTTGGACGCCGTTGACGTCCCATGAGACGCCTATTGGGGAGTTCAGATGTGGGTTCTCACTACCGCAGGAGCAAGAGCATGCAACCAATTCAATCCATTTCACGAGCTGCTAGTGAACCAATATGTGAGATTTCATGACGACCCCAGATCAACATTTCCATTACAGATTGTTATGGCCTTGAAGTCTTCCCCGGCCACAGTAAGGATAATATAAAAAGCGTTAGGAACGTTAACATGCTTTGAACATAGACCAGTGAGAAACATTCTTATATTAGTGTTTCTCTTTTAGCGGCGATTTCAAAATGTTTGCGCGTACATCTACTACATTAGGGAGTATCTATCATTATTGTCACAAAATGTATATAATGTCTCTTGTTCTTCTGTGAAAAGAAACCCAAACGGCTAACAAATCAAAGCCAATTTGAAGTGTTCTGCTATTGGATTTCTAGAAATATACTAAAACTGTTGAGCTTAATCGGAAGGTCGCCACCTATTTATCCGAATTAACTAAGAACGGCCCCGTCATGAGTTCATTGACATACGAGGTTAATTGCGGTAAACTAGAGTAGTACAGACGTGCGACCTCGCTGAATTTAGTTTTTGTTTGTAATTAATTTTAATTTAAATCTTAAACAACGTTGAGGGCGATACAACCAAACGCCGCATATAATTTTGTGCTCTAAAGTACATTTGGAGATGGCATCGTTCAGCGGACAGCATGTCGAAGGCTGTGGTTTGGCGTTTGACGTGTCATTTTGCAGCTGACGTGAGATTAATTCTTTGAGCGTTTACGGACAAAGTCTAAAAGGAAACTGAACACCGAAACACTGTCACAAGAGAGCAGAAGACACACAGACAGCCAACAAATTGGAAAAAATATGACAGTGAATTTGCCACACGCAACACTGTACGATTCCGAAAAGAATGGCCTCTTGCGTCCTAGATTGAACAGCAGCCAGCATTGGCTCGGCGTTGTACCGAGGGAAAAAATACGCCGATCTACAAACACTAGATGCAAGAAATGCACAAGCAGCTTTTCCTGTTATTAAAACAATATTCTTTTATTCTACAAGTCTATTTGACAATCTGTACATGTCCGGTCTGATTAAACTTGTCATTGACACTTGACTAGGTCATGCGTGCTCTGCCACGTGGAACTCCTGCTATGTCCAAAAACCACCAACTGTTTTTCTAGTCGTGCATTTGTGTACTGACCTGACTCTATAGTTTATAGCTTCTGCGGCAGCTTCTTTCACCTTTTCGATCACTTAATCCGCACGGCACCACCATACACCTAATGATTGCTAAAGTTGTGTCTGTTTTGAGTTCAGCGATGGTATGTTTGCATACTAATAATACAATGCGTTGTTCACCACAGTTATACCCCTCTATGTATATCTTCACAAGTGTTTGGCAATTTTCTATATTCGTTCGGTGTTTATGTGTTCTTTGGGGCAAATATTCAAATAAGCGCATTACCGGTCTGGCCTGCGGTTGCTGCATTGAGAGTCACTGAAAGGCTCTACTTCCAAAAATATTAGACTTACCTTTTTATTTGTCTGTCTGTCTCCACAACGACTAACAAAGATGTAGGTCCTGAGTGCAGAGAGCTTGCAGAGTGCAGCTCCAATAGGTTCGTGACCGTACTGTATGCGAAGGCTATTTCAAACAGATATACACATGTTGTTCATATCAGATCCGGATATACGGGGGCGTGGGCAGCTAGCTGCAAATCGTGCTATTGGGGAAAGGTGATGCAGACCATTGCCAATACGACAGCAAACAAAGGAACTGAAGACACTCAAACAGCAAAAAGTTGAACTTACAAAGATGAACCACCTACTAGCTATAAAAGGATTTCACTAAGACAAACTCTGCGAAGAGCAATATAGCCCAGTTATAAGACAAAGCTTACATCAACAACAGTGAAAGAGCGTGAGAGAAATGCACACTGCCGCAATTCACAAACGCCGGCACGCCGATAAACGAGAAAAACGGCAAAAGGTGGCTGCGTTTCCACAACAACCAACAGCAAGATACTTTGTGCTTATCAAAGCGCAAAGATACTTACCGAGACAGCTTATGGAAAACGTGGGTAGGGAAGGTCAGGTGAGACGCAAAACAACCGGAATTACCAAGATAGCACACTCTAAGCCTGTGCAGGATCCACATATCCCAATACGTCCACGCATAATTGCTTCGTTTGTCAGCAGGTTCCAACTGTCACATCTGATGAATGTGTTGAAAAATAAGGCCGACCGCATTATACGCACACAATGAGAGGCAAAAGTAGCAAAAATAGCTAGCCTAAGATCAGTGGGAAAGGGGATTACATCGCAGGCATCGCAGGACTGGGATATCACATCGGGCGTAGTAGATTTACATAGCTAAGCGGGAGCGATTTGAGCATTTAGTACTTTTCTTGACGAAGGAGTCAGGAACGAGCATAACTAAGACTAAATCAACGCCGTTTTCCGCAAACAGGTGGTCTTTAAACTCACTACGCCAACCCGACGGTCATCGAACCAAAATTAGGAATATACCACCTGTGATGTATATATAACAGTCTAAAGCAGGCCCTAATATATACATCACAGGTGGGCAGTACACACATCTTCGGGACCAACAGAAAAAAACAAGATGACACAACAAGCGTTGGTTTGATAACGAATGCTCCCCTATAGAAGTACCAGCCAATGTACAAGGGGTCATTTAAACCTTGGCTGCTGCCGCTGCCAAAGGGGCCAACAACAGGAACCTACTAACTAATAACAAGGTGGGTTACCTATTTTACAAGCCTCCTGAAGGCCGATTCCACTGGCCGACATAGATAGGCCTGACAACCTCAGATAACCCTCAGTACGTTCCGCAAAAGAAAAAGTCAAACGGGCAATCACGGCAAACAAGGACAAGAAGTTGACATGACCAGACCAAGCAAAGGTCTACAATCGAACGTGTGTCCCTTATGTCTCCAGTTTAACAAAACTCTACAGCGACCGTATAAGCAAAAATAAAATCTCTGACGAATGCAAAATAAGCTGTAGCTACAATCGCGTGGAAGGTCCCACTGATCCAGAAAGCTACCGCGATGTTATTTTATCTAGCGTCGTATACAAACTGCTTACGTCTCTTATTGTAAGAAACCTTGTATCAGATGAGTAACATGGTTTTCTCCCGAGTCAAGCAATGGAGGACGCGATCAAGTTTGTGCCGAAACCTGTGCTAGAACAACGGCAACAAAGTGAGGAAATGATTTTTTGCAATCGTTGACTCAAAAGACTTAAGAGAAAACTTTGAAGGCTTTTTGCGTGATAAAAGTAGAGCACACGTTCTACGCCGACGACTTGGTCATACGAGAGCCCCTTGTGTTTTATCTAGCAAGACAACAACATTGTGTGCAGATAATATGTTGAGAATAAAGAAAACCGAAATGAAATTTTTTATTTAGATGTTTATTGAGCTGACGCCTATTTAGAGGTATATTGCCATATACGTCTAAATAGGCGTGTTTGATCTATAGTGAGCCCGCGCTTATTTGGATGTATATTGAAATTACGCCTGTCCTTTAAAGGGCTAGTTGAGTAGGTACTAGCAAAAGCAGGTGCAGCTACGGTACTGCTAGGTTAACTGCGTGACAGCGGTCTTAAAAGAGCCATGAGTACATTAAAATCAAAGATTGTCCTACAGTCTAACAAGCGTATAGAGAACAACAACAACAATTGCAACCGCGACGATCAAGTCAACAAGCTGTGAATTTTACGCACAGTGAAAATAATATTAATACCTGGTGACACAACAACAATAACGGCAGACGGTGGAGAAAACCGAGAACATGCGTGTACATGGAGTACAAAGAAGTTGTGGGGTAGGATTACCGGCGTGACGGTATGATCGGTAGATGCTGAGGAATTTTTCTTGTATAAGCTCTTCTCGTTGAACAGCAAGACCAGCAACAATAACAACAACAGCAAAAACAAGCAATATCGGTAAAAGAAAACAATCTACGAATAGAGAAGTGTAATAATGGCTTCGATCGTCGCTGCTTCGTCGTGGCAGGGCGGCTTGGTTTGTGACGCTTGTGCACGAATCTGTACACTTCAGCGTGTTCAATTAATCACAATTGTCAATCGCATCATCAATCACTGGTGCCCACGCAAGAAACCACCTAGGCTATTCTCCGTAGAGGCACAAAAATGCTCGCAGGAGTTTCGATGTTTTCACAATTTGAGGCTGAATCTGCAGCAGTTGTTATTCAAGTGGAAAGTGAACGCGGTCGGTGGCGTTGTGTTTTGCTCTAGTTGCCGCCACTTGTTGCTAACAGCGCCGCTGGCTTGTAGTAATACTAATAATAATAATAATAATAACAACAACATTCTTCTGTGGAGCTACGTGGAGCAGACATTTCTTCCACACTTAAACCAAGAGAAGTTTCTGGTTGTGGCGAGTTGCGACCTGGTGGGGTCACTTTTACCTTATTGTCGCACGCTAAGAACTTGGGACGTTGCGGTCTCATTTACCGCGGCGTTATCTTATCTGCGCCACAGCTAACTTGTGTCCGGTCGGCTCGCAGAACACGCAAACTTGGAGACGCGACAAAAGTATCTCGAGCTGTCAAGAAGTTACAGTTGTCTTCCTGTTGCCCTACAGATCTGTATCAACGCAGGGGCTGATAAGTGTCTCAGTGAGATCGCAATGACGAAAGAATATACGGATGATGAACACAAGGCAGAGTTTCTAAGATAGATAATGTTTCTACCTGCTTGTAGAGAGACTACGATTTTCACTGTGCGCGCCATGGACCGTACCAGAAACGTACAAGAAAATGTTACATGTGCATAAACCATACATAAAATATCATATTTTTAAAATTCGCACTTCTCTTATTTAAACAATAATTACTTTATTAGTTTATTTCATTACCAAACTCTTATCAGCTTGTAATTGTACAGATTGAACCCCTTGTATATAAATCCGTACCTCTATGTATCTCTCCCTAAGGAGCGTGTCAAGAGGCATTTCTGCGTTGCCTTGCTAGTACACTTTTAGGCGGGTGACCCTGCCCATCTTCGTAGTGGCGGTTAGCCTGTTCTATCTGCGCGATGAAGCTTGGATAGGCATCTGGCGGAGCGATCCCTGACACAAGGGTTTTTCAGAGTGTTTTTGAGAGGCCCACAATCGACCCAGAAATAGCATCTTATAAAGATATACGAATTGTCATTCCCACCCCATTTTGGACAACCGCAGAAAGAAACCGTTTAGAGAAAGAAGCAGTTGGCTGGATGTCGCTGGATTTTCACCATGGGAGTGGAGGTGTTTTGGGAATGCGTAGAAGGCTAATCTTTTGACCTGTTCCATTTGATGGAGACGATGAGGACACGATCCCCAGGTAGACTCGTAAGATCACTTACAGAGACAGCACTTCAAAGGTCTAGTGCAGTCCTTAGGAAGGTGATTTGTAGAGCCGCAGGGGCGGAACCTAAGAACGTCCACGTGCACTTTGATGGTCTAGGCTAAAACACCTGTAACATTTGTAACACCAGTAGATCACCAAGCATCTCAAGGCAAGACGAACTTCAGCAGGAAATTCAATGCCCGCAAAGACGGGAATGAGCGGAGATGTCGGTTCCCTAAAATATATGTGGATTCACTTTATTAGACAAACTCAACGACACATACGCGCCTCGAACACGTATCTGCAGTCCTAAAAGTAGTAGCAGTAATGTTTTATATAAATACCTACAGACCTTTACAGAAGAGCAAGATACTTAGAAGCTACTTGTGGGAACGCATGACTCCGCTAACACTACCGCGAGTTTTGTTTTTTGTGTTTGCGGTATCCCCTCCTGAGTCGAAGAAGTTGTTCCATCACGCTTCCACAAGCGCTTGTAACTGTGACAGCCAAATCATGCAGGACGCTAAATCCTGCTGATCGCTTAAAAACATCTTACCATAGGTTGTCCGATGAGTGCCCGAATAATAAAATTCATTATATGCCAACCATAATCATATAGCCTTGGCAGGGGAGACAATTTTGTCGCTCGCTGACAAAACGGTCAGTGGCCGGCAGCAAGCCGAGGTTGTGACGGGAGGCGCGAACTTAAACGACGAACTTCATTGAAATACTTTGGCAATCACATGCTCGTACTTGGGCAGATATCGGAAAAGCAATAACGGCGACGACAACAACAATGCTACTGAATATCGCCGACAACAGATTGCTCACTTTCCGTTCAGTATATCCGACCGTTGATGCTTCGTGATCACCGCGGCCTGGTTGATGCCTATGATGAAAGTAAAAGGTGTTGCTGACAACATGCAGAACTCAACAGCGTGATCCCAAGAGATCTTAGGAGGGCCGGTGTAATATTTACACCAAAATAAAGAGGCTTGTTATTATGAACCATCTTGAAATGCAACGTTATTGCGAAATAAACAATATGTATATATACATATATATATATATATATATATATATATATATATATATATATATATATATATATACAATAAAAAGGCTTGGCAGCTACCGGGCAGCAATAATTTATTGAAGCAAGGCTTCAATAAATAACTATTCCACTATGGGCTAATGGGGAATGCTTAGCGTGGAACTTGACGGTCTCATCTGCAGAGACGGCATCGTACTTGCACTGTCAGTCGAGCCCAGACGTGTAGCGGAACAAGCGAAAATCATGAAAAAAATCGTCTGAACTTAATAGAAGATACATTTTCATACCTACTGCAGTGCAGATCCTAAGACCTATCAGTAGGAAAACTGACTACCTTCCTTGTTTCTCTAAAATTAAGCTAAACGCATTCAAGAGATGTCACAAGAGACAGCACTTATGCAGGCGCCGTGCTTAGCTGGCTCTGGAGCCGTTTGTAGGAAGAACGTAGCTTCTATCAAATGCGCCATGAATTGATAAGAAGTGACTTAAACGTTCATACCTTGCAATTGTAATAACTAGGTAATATAAAATAATCTTTTTTGAACAAAAATTGTATTACTGACATGCGCTACGATTACTGATGTACTAATTATAAATGTACAATATTGCGTGTGTATATTATGTATTTATTCATTGTCATCAATTACCACAGGTGGGAACATAAAAAATGAGTCCCTGCAACCATCTAGAGGGTCCCCGAGCCGAGGCCTCGTTGCACATCCAGCGACAGAAGCTGTCTGAGAAAATCGCCCGCTCGCTTATCACCGCTGCCTAGAACTAGTCGCTTCCCAACCTTGTGTAGCAAACCGCAAGTGGACGGGCCCCGCCAAGGGTGTCGAAGGCAAATGGGTATAACCCGAACGGGTACTCGATGTTCTTGTATTCTCTCACCTTGCCTGTCTCGGCGAGAGCTGAAGCATACGCGGCCCGGGCCGTGCCAGCACTCACCATCGAAGGGGCTAATGAGTCAGTGACTGTCGCGTCTCAAACCAGCATGCAACCGTTCTCAAACGGAGCTAAAATTAGACCGTTAGGTCTTTTCCCGCCTTTCCTGCCCAGCTCGGCGGTACAGGGTAATCCGTGGTGTCCTTCCGCGGCCGGACGGCGTCTACACGGACGCAGGTATGAGCGTGCACAAGGTCCGTCCCCAAACGAAATCCGGCCGCGATTCTCACCGATTTGTCATCTAAGGGTGTTCCGATCCGAGCACAGGGCATGGCGTGGAGTCATGCGCCTGCCCCTTTGAAAGAAACGGCGCGTAGCCTGGACCTATCCGCGTCCGTGGCGCTTTCCGCGATGAGATTTTTAACCCTTTGCTCATAGAAAGTTGCCGACCAATCTTTCTAAAGTCCAGCTTCGAAGGGCTCGTGGCCGCACAGGGCAATCGCTTTACGGCGGCCTGTTTCTAATCGAGCTTGATGTACTTTTACCGATAAGCTGAGGTTCAACAGCGCCCCTACCGTAGTTAGCACGCTGTCGTTAAGTCGCTCAAGGAGTCCCACGGCGAGCGAGCTGTCTGCACCCCGGAAGAGGTGATTGAGACGTAGGGTGAGATCCTACTAATTGAATGCGTACCATCGCATGCTTTAGCTTTTCCAGGCATCTCTCGAGGGCTGCCGGAACTCTCTGCGAGGATAGGGAAACGCCTAGCAACTTTAGATTCGTGTCAACAGTCCTGCACCCTGGAAGAGCCTCCAGCTCCTTCAGAGTCAGATAGCACCTCCTACGACATGGGCCTCACACTTGTTGCTTGTATTGATAACACAGGAACCACTCATTGTCGTCATGGCGTTGCCTCTCTGTAGTTCCAATAGCTGGAAGTCTGTTGGAGGCTTGCCATAGATCTTGGCTTCGCCTGGACTTCAAAGAGCCTATTTCTAATTTTTTTTTCACGACAACAACATTTTCACGACGCTTGTAAAAATGAGAATTTAGCGCGGGAAATGGAATTCAAGCCCTGCCCTGCTGGAGCCTAACTCCGTTGTTAGTTCGTGCGCGTGTTGTCTATTAAGGTATGCGCCTTTGTCTGTGAGCCGTTCTTATGAAGGTCTTATAGTAAACTGGTGGTTCTGACGGTCTACGCCCGTTAAGCTGCCTAAAGAATGCCGGGAGGCTCACAAGACACGCGGAGTCCAATGAAATAGTGTGAAAGGCACTAGAAAGAGCAGGAACACCATCCACACTCGAGCCCAAAGGTCTGAGCGGAATCATAGAGTTACGACCGGTTAGGGTTACAGTGCATCTATGGTCACAAGGTAGACGCCTTGTCTCGGATGTAACTCTGTCTGTCTCATACGTACCTTCGGCGCCTTCATCGTACCTACCATCGAGCGTGGATGAGTCGCTAAAACCTCGTACACAGGTTGGGAAAAACGAAGAAAGTATATCGAACTGTCTAGAAGCTACCCACTTAATGTCTATTGCTTTGGAGACACTTGGTCCTATAAGTGTCGGCACCACGATTTTTTTTAGGGATATCGCAAAACGTACGGAAAGAGAATATTACGGGCCGGGTACCGACGCGAAGCGATGTTTCTGATGCAGATAATGTCGTTAAATGTTTGTCGAGGCTTCTATAGTAGGCGTCATGGGCTGGCATGAAACGGACAGTAAAAGCCGTTCATTCAACGCAAATGTAAGAACTAAAGACTAATATACAAAAAAACAACTGTTATTTGCGTGTACTGCTGAACTTCCGGTTGCTATTTGCTTGCAATGCCTGTACTACCTGTTATTATTTCTCGGTACTGCTTGGTTGATTATGCTTTAGATCAAAATCATCACGTCTGAACAAAACCACTGACACTTCGTCTCTCATTGTTGCCCACAGACCATTACAGGGGTAAGAAATCTGGAAACTACTTGTTAGAATGAATGGCACTACCAACACCACTGCGAGAACGTGTATGCGATGCCTCCTCCTGAGTCATAGACGCTACCAAATTGGCGAACTTTTCGCCGACTTTTAGTTGCATTGCTTATTTGCGTGGGGTCGGCGCACACAAATACTAACGCGCGGAACCCACAATCTCACACGCACACACACCATAAAGCCTGTGGTCGTAACAGCCAAATTTGATGGAGGAGCCAAGATCCTGTAGTTTGCTCGCAGCGAAATCTCGCAATAGGTCTTTGTCTTGTGAGCACCCGAATTATTATAGTCTATCCTATCCAGTCTAGAGTTCAAGGAGCCTTCGCAGGCGAGACTTTACTCGCTGGCAGCAAATTCGGTCGGCGGCACGCGGTAGAACGGCGAGTCTTTGCGACGACGGAAGCAAGTCGACGCAGGCGCGCGAACCCCGCAGGCAGAATCATGTCGAATCGACGACCTCGGCGACAAACTTCAACGGCAGACTTCAGCGCAAGACTTTAGGCAACCGACGTGCTCGTCGTACATGGAAAGACCTCGGCAAAACAACAGCGACACTAACAACAGGAGTGGGTGCCACCATATGCCGCTGACAGCAGATCGCTCACACTTCGATTAGTATAGCCGACGGTGATGCTTTGTGATCACCGCACGGCCCTGTGGCTGCGTTTGCTGTTACCTCTGTCCGAAGCCAACGGCGTTTCGTGTGCGCGAAGATCGCGCGTTGACAGCATAATTAATATAACGTTAATATAACTTCATGTGAAATCGACATACAGCTTCAGAGAGTCACGGCTAAACCCGTCACAAATAGTTGTTGTACATACGAGGTATATATATATATATATCGGCGCTCACCGCGCGCTCTTTTTACTTCGATCGTCGTTCTCAGCTACGAGGGTCACCCTCCTTCTTCGCGAGCTGATCTAACAGGGCGGGTGGACGATCTGCGTCCATTGAACGAGTTAACTCTAAACGCCCTTGAGACTCTCCGTAATCTATCGCTGGCGCCTTCTGCTCGAAGGGGGCTTTGGGAGTTCCGGATCCGCTCGTCTCTGCAGGGCCAGCGATAGTTTCCTCCTTTTTCCGATCCGAGAAGAACGCCATCGCACTATTAGACGAGGCCGGAATCTGTCAGTACAAGGAACACCAGAGACGCCTGTACAAGGAGCTAAAGATAGTTTGAAATTACGCTCCGGATAACCCTTTAAGCCAACATGACTGGAGCACATTCTTATACGACGAAGCGTATAGCAGCTTACTCGCGGGCGCTATCAACGACTCCACGAAAGCTCGCCTTCGAGCGGTCGCGGCTAAAGGATCTGGAGCCTGGTTACATGCACTTCCAAGTGCACCACTGGGCACCCTCCTGGACGACGAAACAACATACATCGAGGTGGGCCTTCGTATCGGATGTGACCTAGTCTCCTCTCTTCAGTGTAAATGTGGCCACCCCGTAGACGAATTAGCCCATCACGGGTTATCGTGCATCATGAGTGCGGAACGGCGGGCCAGGCATGTCCGGTATTAACGACACCTTCGGCCTAGCGCTTCGGTCAAGTGGTTTCCCTTGCATTCTAGAGCACCAGGGCCTCTCCGCCGACGATGGCAAGCGCCCGAATGGGATGACTCTTACTCCCTTCAGTAGGGGCAGGATGCTTGTCTGAAATGCCATTGTCACCGACTCATTAGCATCTTTAATGGTCGGTGGCGGGGCAATCTCGGCAGGCCACGCCGGTAACCTAGCCGAGACGAGGAAGCTCGCAAAATATGCCTCAATATGTTACCCACATGAGTTTCAACCGCTAGCGTTCAAGACCTTGGGCGGCCCAGGCAGCCTCACTCGCAAACTTCTCCACAGAGTCGGCACGCAGCTGAACCTTGCAACGGGAGACAAGAGATCTGCGGCTTCCTTGAGACTAGCGCCTTGACCTCGAAGTCCAACGCGAGAACGCGGCGTCCGCCCGCGGCACGCTGCTGAAGTGGTCCCAACCCACTCTACTCGTATATGAGATAAAGTAACATTCCCAGTGCACACGTTCTCGGGAGACAATTGTTGCTCCATTTGTATTCTTAATAAATGTTGACCTATATATATATATATATATATATTGGAGATGTTTGTGAAATGCATTTGCGTGCCTTCAGGTCGAGCAATAACATTGAATACTGCAGGAGATTTGGCGAGCCAGGTAGTACGGATGTCGTATATATATATATATATATATATATACAATACATTCTACAATATTTCACAATTGACACAAAATGTTGTTAGGTACGCTAGACTAGATTTACAATATCTAGTCTTGCAATTTTAACCTTCATTGAGTTAATTATGATGATTATGTAAGATAATAGCTCTCTACAATTTTCTATAGTGTTTCACATCTTCAAAATAACTGAGCATTCTCCGCGTAATTAAAGCTCTCATAACAATATTGCGCTGAGTGCAGGTCATGCCGCCTTCTCAAAATGCGTGCGGAACTTCACATATGCAGTAAAGAAGACATTTTAATCATCATAATGGGAGACATGAAAAACTTTCGAACCATCACGACAACACTGCGCATCATCCAATTTGAATCTCAGAACTGCACACTTGGAAAGAAAAAATCGATACAGTTTATTTCACACCATTCTAGAACGCAATTATTTTATATATATATATATATATATATATATATATCTATTATAGAGATAGTCTGCACGGGTGCTTGCCGAGGTCGAGGACAAATATTGTGTGTAACTTTCTCTAGTTATATTTATTATTTTTTTCCTTAAGAAGATTAATATTAAGCTTACATGTTTTATGAACCAATTTATATTACAATCCTGTGTAAGTGAACGTGTTAACTTTCTTGTTTATTATTTTTTTTTTACTTTTACTATTTAATATATATATATCTACTTTTGTGTATAACTATAGTAAACTTAAACAGACGCTCCGCGACACGCCAGAGGATCAGATTTGCATTGACAAACAGAGTCTCACCTTGACGACGATCTTGCGGTTTTCAAAGTAAGAGCGGCATTAGTACATAGCTCGCGACTCAATAACGAAAATTCGAAGAGGACAACATTGGAAACGTGTCTGTTTCAGGCTAAGGCCTAATCATGAGCTTCTTTACTTCCGCATGTATTAATAATTATATATACTGGGTGCCCAAGCACAGTTTGGCCTACCTTAATAGAGCTGTAACTTTTGTTAAAATAATCATGTTTTTAACGGAATGGGGAAAAGAGGCAGTATTTATTTTTATTTGAACAAATCGGCGTATTCAGAAGAACTTTTTGTCTAAAAAGTATCCGAGCGGTTGCAGAAAGGCAGAAAGGTTTGTACTGAACAAGTTGAGATCTTGCGAAACGCTCTATACATTTGAGTTTTAAAATTGACATTTTGCCATTACGCCTATAAAACAGACATATTAAAACAAATGCTACTTTAATGGGAATTATTTTAGCTGTAAATCGATGGTACTTGCTTCGAAATTCGATTACCGTAAACCGGCTTCCCTCCGATGTCGGATTCCTATATTAGAGTCCCGTATAAACAGAGAGAGAGGAAGTTTGCGGCTGGTGTACAGTCTGTATCTGGCAATGTTCGATGTGGTGAACGAAATACAGTAGTGGTAAATCTCTTCTATCTTCGTGGTGGTTATATATTTCCGTGTATGTTTTCACTTGATTACCATAGGCCAGTATATCGATTTCGAAGATAGCGTCTACATTACCCCGTACCGCAGCGGCAGGGGGTGTATTGACGTTCCACCGTGCTAAAACAAAATCTTCGAGCGAATACTTTCTGGAATATCTACTAGCAGTTCCAGCAAATAACATAACTAGTAATTTGACTGTCAATCCTAAGCAAACCATTTCCGCACCCATTAACTGTAAAAATTCGAAATTTAACGAGTTCAACGATCTCTTCCATTATCCACTATACATTAGAAAATATAAAAGCCGTATATGTACATAAATATATATTTTTGTTATTACAGTTTATACGTACGTATATATATATATTTTTTTCCTGGGTGATGCCACTGAAATACAATCTATTCAAAATGAGAAATTGTAGAAAAAAGTGTCTCCTACTTTATGCAGACTTACAAAGAAGACACGTAAACACGTAACAGCGTAAGTTAGTAGTCAGGGCCTCTTGCAAAAGGCACAGTTTCTATTACCAGGACAGTGTCGCAAAGTGAATGGGCGCAAGAAGAAGTGGACGACGACATTTTGGTAGTGGGTTTTATCACATCATACAATTGCTAAGGGCGCGCAATGCAATCCGAGGTGCATTGCGCCTCTTCTTACTTGCGTACTTCGTGCGTAATGTTTTTACTTCACCTACAGCTTTAGAAAGAAACACTACAAAGACACTGCTATGCGCAGCCACACCTAAATGACACACTGCATAACGTAACGGCCACCGCTGCCCGGCCAAGGAGAACCACATAGGCGTGGAGACTAGGGGGTTCTGACACGGGATGAAATATCTGCACGCAATGGCAGGCCGAGAGGCGACAAAGGCGCCGCGGACACCTCGGAACAGATATATGAACTACAATCATCGACGACAAGCAAAAGTGTATCTGGTGGTTTTAGGTTTTGGCTCGATTGTTCTCTCTTTTTTAGTGCTGCTGACTAATAGACTGTCACGCTAGAGTACACCGCCATGTCCAAGAAAGAATGTGATGATTTTTGGTGAGGTTAACGAATGAGCGATTATTATTATGTGTGTGTGTGGGGGGGGGGTGATAATATTGACTATTATTACTACTACTACTACTACTACTATTACTACTACTACTATTACTACTGTTACGGCTAGTGCTGTATCTCTTCTATTTTCAGCAGTGAATCGATTCGTGAACGTGATTCGGTACGGGCGCACCGAGAACTCGTTGACTAGATAGATAGTCTCGATAGATAGCCTCTAGACACGACAGGGAGGCGTATCTAGGCCACCCACACCAGAGTGTCGCATACGATTCTGCTGCTGTCTGCTACGTCTATACCTGTGCTTCTTGCATTGCCCCCTGGTTAAGCCCCCTGAACGAACGCTGCCGCACGAGACTTCGGCTGGTCACGCTTGTGTATGACCTTGTTGAGCGCGATTCGACCTTGAACCCCATCGTTGCCCTTTCATCGCACGCTGAGCAATTTAACATCCCGTTGTCAATAGCGCCGGACAAAATCGGACAGGCCTGTAGGCAATGAGTGAAGAGGCGTTTCTGCGAATAGATTAGGTCAGCCACTGAATGTTCGTAATACATGGCCCTTTTTTAAGTACGCAAATCAGAGCCTTAAAATGATTACGATGCCCTAACAACGTAAGGATGTTAAATTTTGTAATAGACGGAACTGTCATTATAGAACCATCAAAGCAGGCAGGTTTTCAGCAATTCGAAGCATATTTCTATCACACACTCGATGCGAATCATGCTTGTGTTGGCAAGCTACCTTAGAGTTGTCGACCTATCTCACAGGGTAGCATTATTTGTGTCATTACTTCACTAGTTCCTCCTACGAGACACAGGGTGGGGTAATTTTCGTAATTGGTTTATTAGTTTCCTGCAAGACACTTCCCAACTTAGCACTTCCTAATCCTCCTTTTATTTACCCTCTTATCACGTGTCCCGTTGGAAACTATATCGTATAAAATACATGTACAAATTTGAATACATATATGCTTTTACAAAGTGCTCACAAAATAGTCTGAATTATTTAGTATAGTATAAAAACAAGAGTGTTTCAGATATTTCAAAAAATTCAGAAATTTTCATACAGATATATTGTCATTTCAAAAATAATACAATATCGTGGGACAATGATTTTTTGGTTATAACAAGCTGCATACGAGACGCCCATTTCTTCTATTGGTAAGTGCGTTAGAATTTCTTTAGACTTAGTTTCCTTAGAAAGCTCTAAATGAAAATGTCAAACGGCGTTAAATCGCTAGATCTTGAAGACCGGTAATATTCTCGTTACGCGAAATAACCCGTCCGAGACACTTCATTCTCACAATCTCAAGTTTAGCCGCTTCTGTTCGTCCGTAGTTTGAGCGTCAGCTAGATATTTTTACGAATACATCCGCTAGATCCGACCTTAAAATACACCCAATTGATAGGCACGTCCCTAAGCCGCTGTTTCCGGATATTGTTCCATACTGTCGGCCACAGGTGACTCAATCAAACGAGCCATCGGTATTCCTCCACGGCTTGCCACATCACGTGCTGAAGTTGTCCTGTGAAACAAGACAACTTTTTCACAAGTTCACGATGATGTTTTTACGAGGCCCGTTGAGTCGACCATAAATAGCATGAAGAACTCGCCGTCTTACACGTAGACAGTTTTCTTTTCATGACATAATTTCTAATCTTCTCTTTTCCTTCTTTCGTTGAGTAACGCTTTATCGTAATTTGACAGCCCTACCATAGTTTGTTTACAGAACTGAGCACGGTGATTTGTAAAAGATGCGAGCTAATTATTTGGACACCGTATATATATCTCTGCTTCATTTCATCCTTAATTGGATGACATTTGGATCCCTGCAAACGTGTGCTCAGTTACGGGAGTCCAGTGCAGAGACCCGCTATCTCCGGAAAGTAACCTGGAGCGAGACCGCATTGCCCCGTTGCACATCCAGCAACAGGCGCTGCCTAAGAAAATAGCCGGCTATCTTATTTCCTCTAGCTAGAACCAACCGACCTTCTGCAGCAATCCGCGTGTGGATGGGCCTAGTCCACCAGGGTCTCGAAGGCATTGGGTAACACCTGTACGAGTAACCGATGTTCTGGTTTCCCCGCATTTTGCCTGTCTTCTCGGCGAGAGCTAAAGCATGACCAGACAAGCCGCGCCAGCACTGCGGCCCAAACCAGCTGGCAGCTGCTTTTGAACGGGGTTGAGGTCAAACAGTCGAGTCTCTACCCATCCTCTTGTCAAGTCCGACGTGTTCTAGCACGCACGGGTCGTAAAGTTCTGCTAAAAGTACATTATACCGCACACGGGCATTAGCCTTACGGAGTAATGAAGTCATGGCCATCGCATATGTTATCAATAAAACGCATTTCGCAAAAAAATAATTATTCAAGGCCTGATGGTGGAGGTGTGGGACAATACAGAACAAGCCGTGGCGCCCGCCCGGCCGGACATCAAGTCTGTTCGTACAACCAAGTCTGTTCCCGAAGTTCCCATGAAGTCCGACCGCAATCCTCACCGATTTGTTTGAGATCCGATCGAGGCACGGGCAGAACGTGGAGCCATGTGCCCGCCCTTTTGAAGGAGACGGCGCGTAGCCTGGCCCTATCAACATCCGTAGCGCATCCTGAAATAAGATTTTTCAACCCTTTACTACTTACTGCAATGGCTATCACTGGCGATCTATCGCAACAATGCAGCAGATATAATGGACCTATTGAGGGGTTGCCTGAAAGACAACCTCGACTGGTACCGCTCCTCACAAACCCTTGCTTAGTAAGCAAATGTATATATATATATATATATATATAAAGACCTAAACGTTTCCTTTTGAAGTGGGAAGCTGAAGTAGAACAAGCCAGATGAGAGATCGGGGTTTGGACGTATTCGACACCTTGCACCTTTGGTCAGATCCGGCATGTGACAGTCGCCACGTTTGCGCCAGATACCTAGCGCAGGGTTATCACAAACTGATAAGTTTAAACGCCACCTTTCACGAGGAGTGTAAGCTGTGCACTTGCCGGTTCAACCTGCAAATGCGTGCCAAACGCCGTAAAGTGGAGCAAAAATTGTTGCACTACTTCTGTTGCCGAAAGCGTGAAGAAGATAAACGATCATGAAGAAAACCTCATTCAGTGTATATCATACTCAATTTGAGTGAAAAACTGACTTGAAAATAAATAAAGGCCTACATCTGACATTGCCGCCTGGAGCCGAGCTAAGGCCTGCTGTAGCTGGAACATTCTGATGTCGTATATGGCAATGCCGTTTACGTGTAGCCTGACCTCTATAAGTTTGCTGTGCCCTCTTCTTTAGTCTGGGTGATCTTTCCGCAGAAACGAGAAACATAATGGGCGTAAGTTGTCTCCTTGTACGTGACCCGTAGTCTGCGAGAAGAGTGCGAGTTCAGCCACTTTACTTTCAATATGTATGATGTTTCCTTGAAGCACTGCTGCGAGAAGGTTGACACACTCATCTACCACTATCAGCGCCCGCATACCGTTATACCGAGGCGCCGAAGGAAAGCTTCCTTTTAAAAAGAACGAAAGCAAATAAACCATGCGCTCAACCGTCACGTCATCCGAACTGTGTTCTAGAACCACTGCTCCGGAAATAGCACAACACAAATGCACAATGTAGTGTTGCATATAACGGAAAACGTTATTGTGACACACAGGCAAGCATACTTCGATGTTGGGATAGCACGCGTAAGACCACAGTATCTGTTTCTTTCGTCCTTTATTACTAGTAATACTTTACGACGGGAAGCACCAGAGCAGCGCCATGTATAGTGAAGGAAATGGCAGTAAAGACACAGAAGACACCACCGAAGGCCATAAATGGTGCGTCGTCACTATAAAACTCAGCACGTATAGTGTCACTGTCGTCATGGTGGACAAGTAGGTAAGCTCAAGTTCAAAACCACATGCCGGCCTAAACGCGGCCTGGATCGACGAGGACCACTATAAACAGGCACAAACGGACTAAGGAGACTGCCGCGTTTTTGTTGACGCTACGAAATGCTTGCTGCCAAAACACAATTACGTAACACGTAAAAGCTAGGCAGCTTCGACTAACATTTGGACCTGTATTATGTTATACCTGGCCTTGCCCGCATTGCATCCATCTTGAGCAAAGCCAGGTGGAAACATTTAGGGAACGACGCACTCGGCTCAGGATAGCACGGAGCAGGCGCAGAACATAGCGAAGCATATTTCTCTGTATTTCCGCGCTTTAATTCTGCTTTCGTTCAATCTCCTCCCTCGCTTCCTCTTTCTCTCTATCGTCCGTTTTTCTCGCGTTGGAACGGCTCAACGTCCTGCGTGCCGGATTTGGATGCTCTGTACAGTAAATCGTTACAGGTAGACCCCGGGGCAGCGGGCCCAAGAAGCATAACAACAACGACGCAGCAGCAATAACGACGCAAACAATAAAAACAGGAATAACAACAATAACACGTAACAATTGCATTTTCAAGTCATGTTGTGTTCGTTTGCCACAATAGGTAGCTTTTAGCCTTTCCTGGTAGGAAGGTTCGCGTTCGTTGGAGTTCTCAGTCTGCGCCGATATCCAAACGTTGGGCAAGGCTATCGATGCGGTAACCTGGCACTTCACCTTGCATGGCATTTTCGATGTACGAGTGTAAAATCAAACAACGAATAGTGATCTCGCGGCTCAACAAATACACATCACCATCCTGTTTTTCTGCAGTGAGTTTCGTGCGTTCATCACGAACGTGGCAGCAATCCAATCCGCCGCTAATTGGTCATATCGGTTGACCGCGAGCCACCCTGCGCCTGATCACGTACCGTAGTAATGTGATCGCACCGTTCGTGGAGAAAAAGAAGCGCATTTGCGGAGTCGCCTGCAAAGCCATCGAGCGGGAAAGGAAGTGAATACGTGCCACTATTAGTTCAGTTCAGTGTATTATCAGTGTTTTTAAACACACGCTCCTCACAGAACATGCAGCCGTGTTTCATACTTCATCGTTTTACTTGTCATTCCAGTTATCTATATTGTTGAATGAATGCTGTTATTGTAAAAACAACAACAGCAACAACAACAACAACAACAAAAACAACGATAACAATTACTACTACCAATGCTACAACTACTACTACTACTACTACTACTAAGTTTTTCTATTGAGTATAAGTTACAGCCATCGTTTCCACCGGGCCTGCCTTCTTCGTTTTACTTCGCTGACAGTTTGCTACTGTTTCGACTACGTTCTGCCAGTGCTGTGATAACTCGTGCGACTGGCGTTCATTACGTCGGCTACACGCAATGACCACCACGAACACTTCCTCTTCGCGGTGCTCGCTCTCGGACGCCCCGACAGACAATCCCCACGTAATGTGCGTAAACGACGAACGATATTAGGAAGATCAAATTCAAAGCGGCAATCTCTCTTTCTTGCCATCTACGCTATCTATCCATCTATATATCTATGTATGCCTGTACGAGGTATGTTTCTATTTCTCTTCCTGTGCCTGTATAGCGACAGCTATAAATATCATGTTGTTGTTGTCGTCGTCGTCGTTGTTGTTCTTATTGCTGTCATTGTTGTTGTTGCTGCTGCGGTTGCGGTTGTTGTTGTTGTCGCTGTTGTTGTCGTTGTTGTTGTTGTTGTTGTTGCTGTTGTTGTTGTTGCTGCCCCCGTGGCTGTTGTTATCGTCGTAATCAGCGTCGGGTAGCGATGGGTGTGTTGGTTGGTGGTCAAGGTCAAACGGGTCACCGCTATTCTGGCGGGCAAGTGAGCGGGTCTTTAAATGGCGGCGGAGGTGGTGGCGCCGCCGCCGCCACTCATGGCGGAACTGCCAGCAGCGGCAGCAACAGCAGCGGCGGCGGCGGGAGTCATCGAAGTAGTAGCGGTAGTATGGCAGTAATAGCAGCGGAAAATCGACCCGACATAACACTGCTTCGTTCCGTTTCCGGCGTTTATGCCGCTGCTGACGTGCTGCCGTGTTGGGGGCTAGACGACGACGACGACAACGACAACAACAACAACAGCCGCGACGACCGAACGGACCGGTCAAGGTTGCCCGCACCGCAAACTGCTTCTGCTGTATGCAGCTGCATGCGTACAGCCGGCAGTGACATCAGACGCCAGCTATCGTTATATGCACGCACGCGTTGTTACCTAACATTCGGTTGCCTCCTACACCTAGAACGCTATCGCGGTGCAGACAACATCCCGATGACGATGAATCAGAAGACAGCTCTTGTACTACTACTACTCTTATTAGTATTATCATGCGCGTGTGATTATTGTTAATATGATTGTTTTTGTTTTTGTTGTTGTTGTAGTTGTTGTTGTTATTGGGTTCATTCTTGTCGTTCTTGTCGCTGTTGTTGTTGTTGTTGTCGTCGTCTGGCGAAGAACCTGTTGATGTTGTCAGTAGTTCTGTCGTGTTCTGTTGTTATTCGGCGTAACAGAATACCGTCATCGTCTCCGAGCGACGGTAGAGATATGAAGGAAGCTTCCGCATTCGCTGCCGCTGCTGCTCTTTTAGCGGGTACGACCAGGCATGTGTAGATGGATTTCATCGATATGTTTTTTCTTCTCTAAACCGCCTAAAATTTCTCCAAATCGCCAAAAAATTGGCGCCCACTTTTCTGCCTGCTTGTTGGTTGCCAATCGACCGCTGCTTACTGTTTTTTTCGAGAAGTTTTTGTCAGGGTCGTATTTATGCATATGCAAGAGAATATTTCGAATAGTTCGCCGCATATCATCGTTTAGTATTTGTGTAACGTAGGCAAGCATGAAACGTGTTTTGCAAGAGCCGTAGACATCTTTCCGCCTATCCCATTTAGGGTTTATTATGTATCGTTAGTCATCGATAAGACTTGTAGGTGTCCTTGTAGTCTTGACAGCGCGCTGACCACTACGCTATTAAATAATGCAGATACGCCACTGAACGCTAATCTAAGCACGCTAGTCTTGCGAAGGAAACCATCTTGCAGCAATGTCTGCAGCGGTGCTGTAAGTGACGCTGAACCAGAACAGGCATATAAGTACCCACGAGTAAGCATAATCCTCCCAAAAAGCGGCTGAGCACCTGCAATCAAGCGTTGCGTAAAATAAATCGTTTCAAAATAAAATCTAAGATTTTTACCTACTTTTAATCAAATCAATTTCCGCCGCGCGGCATATGCCACCCTGTATAGCATACCGCTACGAATATAATACCGTACACGGCTACACAATAGTTTGATTGGAGGGCGTTTTGTCACGCCTTGATTTGGCACGTAACTGGGCATGGACGTTTAGGTACCACAAAAATGAGGTGAACTCTTGCAAGAGTCTGTCTCTCAGCCATCGCCAGGTATTTCCATACCGGAATCCCAAGAACTTCCACGGATAGCTTTGTGTTCATGGCTACGCTGTAGGCAGGTCCAGTACAGGCGCCCGGGCTACGCCTGTTAATAATAGTAATAATAATAATAATAATAGAGCTGCTATCACCGGTGTCAATTACGCAGTTTTGTCACCTGCTCAAACGCCTGACTAGTCGGGTAACGAAGTTTTGCACCGCGAGATGTCCAACATATCGTTGATCGGCAACAAACTTTCATATAAGCCTACCCGCCAAGAATTGTGTGTCTCCAGATCAGATTCAGGGGAATGAGGTGGAGATAAAGGCAGACGCTCGCGAGCTTACAAACGGACGTTGCCCCCCCCCCAGTCGTTGGTGCGAGAGAATGGGCTTTCCGGGGGGGGATGCATCTAGCGACCACTATACTTTTTTTTTACTAGGGCTGCGGCATTTAATCCACGGCAGATAGCTTCAGTGCAAAACATCATGTAAGTGGAAAACATGAACTAATGTCGCATTGCCAAGAGTCCTAAACAGACAGATGCCGTAGGCCCATGTACCTGCCTGCTTTTGAAAGTTTTACACTTAGCAGCTCTCAGGGCGTTCCACAAACGGTGTAGGTGTAGGTAATTGTGAAATAAAAGAAGTGAGAAGTAGCCCAAAAACAAAAGATACGAAAAAACAACTAAATAAAATGGAAAACGCATTTTTAGACCTGGAAAAGATATTTAGGCATTTATTCTCCGGCGCTGGAAACTTAACCAATGAATTATAGTATATTCGAGTGCTTTCATGTTTTCGAACATGCTACCCATGCCCTAGAAAATCACAGCCAAAACAGGCATTCGATACAAATGTAACAGCATGCAATCCTTTATTATACAAAACCAGTCTAAACTGCTTCATACAACGTGCCGAGTTTCCATTGTTCACAACTCACTTGCTATATATGTAGGTCTTTGAAGGCTATTGCTAGCTTAGTAAGTATATATATAGCAGCTGCTGCAATTGTCGACAACCACAAGAACAATGGCCAAAAAAAATGACTGCAAAAAAAAGTTACAATATTAGAGTGAACGACGTTGTCGGCTTAGCTTTGCTGGACGCCACCGTCGTTGAGATCGCCGTTTTCGTCGTCTCTGTCCTCTAAATCAAACCGAACTCGCCGTCACACCGTAGACGGTTAGACCCCCATATTTGCTTTTTTGCCCCTTAACGTTCAGCCTCTAACGCTGTCGACTTCTGACGGCCAAATCGGCGACCGATCAGATCACGCAGCCGGCTTGGCCCCTCTACAGCTCCGAAAGAAGGGCTCTTTTCCTGCTTTGTGTCGAAGAGGAGAACGTCGACATTTGTCTCCTCTGTCAGAAGACCGAAACGTCGCCCTCCTGTCAGTCATAGGTGAAGGTCATTCATTCACCATCAATATCAGAAAAGTGATAACAACGAGAACGTTACTACGACTATTGCTACTACTAGCAACAGCCGAACAAAAAACGTTAACAGCATGAACAGCAACACTACGACCAGAATCGCTGAACATCAACAACAGTAACTACAACAACAATCACACATGGGGCCACGCAACACGAACAACCCCTCCCCCCCCCCTCCCCACATTCATTTTCCTCCCTACAGAGCCCGTGGGGAGGTGCTGGCGGTCGCTAATGCACGACGCAATCCCAGATCCGCAATCCCCAGGTGACAACATTTTGCCGTTTTATCCCGCTCTCGCGAACAGACACAACAAACGCCTTTGGCGGTTTGACCCTCACACAAGTGCCGTCCATTTGGCATTGTGAATTAGCACCCTAATTCCCCGTTTCTATATATATATATATATATATATATAGAGAGAGAGAGAGAGAGAGAGAGAGCGACAGCGAGAGAGACGACCGCATACTGCGACCACACCCGATAAGGGGCAAGGAGGACGACCGGATTTTAGTGGGTTTGTGAGTCCCACACTACTGTTGTTTTAACAGCGACGCCCCTTGTGCATCACGCAGTTTACCAGCTACCTTTATATATAAATATATATATATATATATATATATATATATACGTCTTCATATTTATATATATATATGTATACGTCTTCATATTTATATATATATATATATATATATACGTCTTCATACATAGCAGTACATTTTTCTTGAAATAACGTGCTTGTCTTGCCACCACATGCACAATAATGCAGACAGCATGACGAGACGAGAGGCACAACCACACAGACTCAGAGTTAAAGAGAGATAGGGAAGAGCAGGAAATTAGTTACAGTTCGGACAGGTTTGAGCATTCATCGACTGAAGGTCGAGCCTCTACTGAGTGTAGGCTTACGAATACGCCCGCCGTACCATAGACTTGCTCGTTGCCAGTGCTGCCACGACTGTGTCCGCCAGAGCAACAGGCGACAAGGGACGAAGACGCTGACGACGATGACAACAAAGCCAACAACAGCAACAACAATCACGAAGCTGATGACGAGGAGGATAGCAGCAGCAGCAACAACAACAATAACGACAACAACAACAACAACAATAACGACAACAGCAGCAACAACAACAACAACAACAACAACAACAACAACAACAACAACAACAACAACAACAACAACAACAACAACAACAACAACAACAACAACAACAACAACAACAACAACAACAACAACAACAACAACAACAACAACAACAACAACAACAACAACAACAACAACAACAACAACAACAACAACAACAACAACAACAACAACAACAACAACAACAACAACAACAACAACAACAACAACAACAACAACAACAACAACAACAACAACAACAACAACAACAACAACAACAACAACAACAACAACAACAACAACAACAACAACAACAAAGACGACTGCAACACATATGTCGGCAGGCACACCGGCCTACTGAGGAGACAATACGTACCGAACTCGCCCACGACGAGTCGCGACTACGACAACAGCTACAACTACGACGACGATAACGGCGAAGATGAGGCTGTCCTTCCATAGTCGTCCACGTTAGGGCAGCCTCTGTCCTATGTGAAACGTGCCCGAGGGGCGCAGGGAAGGGAGTGAGAGAGGAACAAAGGAGAGGATTAGGGTGTTCTAGACAGAGGACACCATAAAGCATGGCCATGAGTGAGAGACGGGGAACGACCGGAGGACTGGCTGGCCTCAACTAACGCTGAAGGCGTCGTGCCGTAGGGGGAATGGCAAAGCAATAGACGGCGGAAGATTGGCGGGTAGACGCCCGCCCGGGGAGGCGTGGGACAGCAGCCATATAGGGGGGCTACGGTGGCCGGAAAGGTAGTTGCGATGACGGCCGCGACGAGGACGAGCGTAGCCATACACACAAATGATTTCCAAGTCAAATTGGACAACAACGACGCCGACGACGCCCCCAGTACAAGCCTACTGGGAAACATTCGATTTCAAGGCAAGACGGACGCGTACCAGCTAGTGAGTGTCACCCAGATGAGCGACGCATGTAGAGAGCAGTAGAGAAAGCTAGAGAGGAAGATGCAAGCTAGGGAGAACATGGTAGCTCGAAAGGGAGGTAGAAAGAGAGATTGACGAGGCGGGCGAAGAAACGAGAGAGCAGACAAAAGAGAAATAGGTCAGGGAAGGCAATCGCCATTGGTAAATACCGGAGGGAATTTGCAGCGAAAATTGAACGGTGCCGATCGAGCGTCAAAGTCGTATAGCGGGCTGCGAGAGCTGGGGGTGCGTGTTCACCGTCGCCCCCAGCCCTACCGACACAGCCAAAGCCGCCCAGACGATTGCTGCCACCACCTCGTGACTCAGTGACTCGTCACTCACTGATTCATTGGTTGGTCACGGTTGCCAACAATTCTACCGTGGCGTCACAAGCAGAGTGCATGTGTACAACTACGTAATGTTCGCAGACTGATTGAGGGGTTGCGCACCCGTATCCACATCGCCGTACCCTCAGTCACGAGGGGACGCGACGAAGTACAAGAAGGCGAGTGCATCAGAATCGTAGGCCGGTTAACGCTGACTGTAGCAAACAGGCAGGCAAATAGACAATGCAACCGCTCCGACGCTACGTGCATAGTCTCGTTTTCACCATCTACCTGGCTATTCACGAACGTGTTGCTACGGTACTATTAGTAGTCAATCAACTCATAGTACTTTCGTCTTCGTCAATTCCACACATCGTCCCCAATGACTGCCTTGGACGAACCTTTCACGTACCCTTTGTACCCCCCCCCCCCCGCGGCAGATAATAACGCAATGCGGTAGTTTATTCGTTTTTGTAGAGAAGGTTTTGATCGGACAGATCAAACGCGGATAGGTCGGCCTTCCACGGTGGATACTGGTGACAAACTGCTCTCCTAGATTGTAATACATATTTGAGACTCGACGACATCCGTTCATTCGCACATATAGCCACCTACCTAGCTATGGGTAGATAAAATGCGCGAACTTACGGGAGCCGCATAGATTGACTAAAAGCGACACGATGAATTGCCTAAACACCTCTTGCACTCTTTTTCTTAAAAAGAAAGCAAAAGTCGTCTTTAAACAAGAAAACTTTTCAATTGTTTTAATAATTTTAATTTTTTAATGATTCTGATTAACGGCTATGAAAAGCAAGCCGTACTCGAAAAGCGTCTCGAACTGTTCAATCGTTAAGGATAGGTCGTGTTACGCATGGCAAGATCCGCCTGCACACATCTGTGGCGACCTGTCGCAAGTTGCTAGATTTTGCATGGAATGTTCTTCTTCTCCTACCTTAAGGTTTGGACCTGATAATCATTTGTTCCGCTCCCTTCAGAAATTTCTAAGAGTTATCATCCAATTTGCATACGTTTGTTACAATTTTACATTTTGCATATAAAAACAAGAAATTCCAAAAGAATAATATTTCATCATTAGAAGAACATTAGATAAAATATGTAGTGTTTCTACGAATGTACTGGAGCCACATATACGAGGTGTGTTCAAAACGTATCGCGACTTTTGAATTTTCATGGGGTTACGTATATTCGAATTTCGATTTTTTGTGGCGTTATGTTGGTACTCATGTCTCTCACTTATGCCGACAAGCTCGGCCATTTTGAATGTTCACTTAATTGTTGACAGCTGCTTTGCTTGCACGTGTTTTGGATCGTCTTCGATTTTTACCTATTCAAAAAAATGGATCAAAGAACCTGTATCAAATTTTGTGTGAAAAACGAAATTAAGTGCGCGGATGCATTCCGAATGTTGACTGTGGCATACGGAGAAGCTACCTTGGACCGAAGCAACGTTTATCGGTGGTACAAAATGTTCTCAGAAGGCCGAGAAGATGTGAACGACGAAGAGCGTGCCGGACGCCCGAGCACTTCAACAACAGACGAAAAAATTAATGATTAACGATTGCAGGGGCGTGGTGCATCATGAGTTCTTGCCACAGGGTAGAACGGTCAATAAGGAATATTACCTGCAAGTTATGCGCAATTTGCGCGAAGCAATCCGCCAGAAACGCCCGGATTTGTGGAAGAACAAAAATTGGCTTTTGCACCACGATAACGCCCCTGCTCACACATCGTTGCTTGTGCGCGAGTTTTTGGCCAAAAACAACACACTAATGATGCCGCAGCCACCGTATTCCCCAGATCTGGCCCCCTGTGACTTTTTCTTGTTCCCTAAACTGAAGAGGCCCATGAAAGGACGACGTTACGCTACGCTTGACGAGATAAAGACGTCATCGAAGGAGGAGCTGAACAAGGTTAAAAAAAATGGTTTTTTGAAGTGCTTCGAAGATTGGAAAAACCGTTGGCACAAGTGTATAATATCTCATGGGGATTACTTTGAAGGGGACAAAATAGATATTCATGAATAAATTAATAATTTTTGAAAAAAACACAAAAGTCGCGATACGTTTTGAACACACTATGTATATATATATATCATGATTTATTAAGAATACAGATGGAGCGACAATTGTCTCCTGAGAATCTGTGCACTGGATGTACACAATACAATTTTGAAGTTGACTTAGTAATTCGACGGAAATTTCGAATAGGGTCTAAGTAAGCAGCTTCTAAATGTACACCAATTGCATTCCAGTAACCCACGGCACTGCCCCTAGGCACTGTGCTATTCGAACCACAACCTGCCGCCAACCGTCTAGTTGTAAATATTGTAATTAAATAAATGTAATATTTGCAAATACGTGTGCTTTGTCGTTTTTTTAGCAACCGCCGATGGGCTGCATATTTTTAAGACTTCTACAAATGTACGTGTTCTTACAAACACTACTTGCGCCGAATTTTAACGCTTCTCTTAAGACATACTATTATATGGCATTCAATTAACTCTATTCTTTCTTAAGACATACGTTTTCTGGAAGAGAACAGATGATACAATGTATTGGCATTTCCATGGGTAACGCTTGAAGAAACCGTCGAGAGCCATGCGGTCTAACAATCTGTTGTTAAATAGATGTTGCTCAGTACAACAACAACAGCAGCAATTATATCCCGTTCCTCCTATAAGGCCTTAATGATAATGATGATGCAAAAACGTATGTGCTTTGTACGTAAACATGCTATCTGCAAGATGGGCTTTCAAATGGGCCAACCCGTCTTCTGGCGATCACAGCGAGAAATGGACGCGATCAGTCATCCCAAATTGAATAGATTGCTATGAAGGGCCTGAGGTCGCTCACATATTGCGCAACACAGGTATTGACCGGCCATGGAGAGTTTTAGACATAGATGAGAAAAAATAGCAAGACGACAGTAGACAAGTGCGTGTTATGCACATCAGGAGAACCCGACACAGTCGACCGTACAATTGGAACTGGCGACGCGACGAGCCTCCTCACACACGATGGCTGGGAAATCAACACCGAAGATTGTTGCAAGAATGATGACAACATCTACCGACTTGGCGGAGGGGGGCGTCTCCTTTTTAGACTTCATCATGAGGCAGAAGACAAGTCTAGAGGACGCCCAAAGGTCACGCTTCCACGTCGAGTCAACTTACCTTGGCAGTGGTCCGTGAAAACCCACCCTCAGTTTGCGAGGTTCCTAGGTAGATCTTGGAGAAGGTTGAAGCATGAGTTCCTAGTCGAGAGGTACTGTTACATAGTTCCAAACTAGAAGGGGTGGGAGAGGTGGTTTTAGTGAGTATTACACACGACGGATGTGAGTAAAAGCATTTTCCCTTTCTTAAAAAAAACAAGCTATCTGTACATTGTTATTCATTGAGTCTGGTTATATATATATATATATATATATATATATATATATATATATCAGATTGGGTAAAGAGTACAAACGTATTATCAATTAGCACTACAGCTTCGGGATGATATTAATACCAAAAACAGCTCAGTACCAGCCTTATTAGCGAGAAGACTGCATTGCACCATTTGCTGTGCTATTTCACACATAGACCATACCAATATGTAAAACACATGTGTCACAGGGTTCATGATAAGCGTCTTTCTGGCATAGAAGGTGGTAAAAACCGTGGACAGCAAAACGGGCGGACAGTGCTCTGTCCTATAGAAATGTAAGCGGATCTCTGCCATCTTCGCCTTATGTATTCTCGCCTTCCTATTATGCCTCATATTGCTCTATGAACTCGCTGTATGCAAACTTGTCTGGAGGTCAAACTGTTTTTGATTTGTTCCACGAATGACGGAGTATCACACAGCAAATACGTTTGGCGGTTGTATGCTGGCCTATGTAAACCCATTATCCGCTTCAGGAAAGCTGGTTATATATATATATATATATATATATATATATATATATATATATATACATATATAGAGAGAGAATAACAGAAGTTCTACCGCCGAGCTTTGCCTTAAGTGTCCCAAAGTGCAAATATGCGTCGGAAATAATTTATACCTTTGTAGCCTGACATGTTAAAATACAGTAAACCGTTACGTCAATTTAGCGATAGAATTTACAGGTCAATGCTGAATTTGAATCGATGCCCTCCTAAGTCAAAGACAGTTAGACACTTACAGCCATTATGATTGGTTTGACATTTTTAATATATATATATATATATATATATATATATATATATATATATATATATATATATATATATATATAATTTATACTTATGACATATACTGGCAACGGCGGTAGTTCAGTTTTTGCAATGCTGATATTAGAAATCCATTGCGAAACTTATGCAACAAATTCCCCGAACATGACATAGCGGGACAGCATGTTGCTGATAGTTTTCCACCTGCCAGGAAATTATGCCGCACTAAACGAATCAATAAGTCTCGTTGTTATAGGGCGCCTACATATTTTTCAACCTCTCCACAAGGACTCTTCTCGATATGTAGATGACCCTCTGGAACTAAAATGTAAACAAGTGCTTTAGAGAGCCAAAGAAAATATTTTTATATATAATGTGGTAAATGCCTAGATGGCGTGACCCGTGTGACTCTCCAGCCAAAAATCTCTTGCATACGAAAGCTCAAACAGCTGTTCGAACAGTTCGGTTTTTCATAGAAAACACCCTCAAAGAGGCCCTTGTGACTAGCAAGGCAAGACAGGTACATCTCATTTAAGCACATGTACATGTAGCTTTCGAAACACGATCCTTTCAATGTCAGTGGCAAACCATGCCTCCGTGAAGAGATTTAGCTAGTAGGTTATTAAGCTTAGCGCATCCTTGAAACTAAATGTCGCAATCGTGCTAAAATGTTTCTTATGAAGAGTTTAGCCATAAAGGCGTAAGTCCTTATTGATAATGAAATCTACGGACGATGCGTCTGCCCAACGCAAAGATCTTTCCAAAAAGCTATATTTATTCATCTAGCGTAGTGCTCAATTGGATATATATATATATATATATATAGAGAGAGAGAGAGAGGGGGGGGGAGAGAGAGATAGAGAGAGAGAAGCGGAGTTAGTGCGCTGGTCATGGCTGTCATCTACCACGATGTTGCTGGTTCGATTCGGTTTGTTGTTGATCGAACATTCTTGGAGCGATGCCCATTGAGACCACATATTAAGCCATACCGCTGAAAGTCAGCAATCATGTTGCTAAATTGACTATACAAATCTAATCGCTTTGATTACTTGCAAAACATTGCAAAATCAACCAGCAGTAAAACCGAAGAGAAACGGTCTTAACGTGCACCTCACCCAAGCACGTCATTTTTCCCGGCATGAAGGACAGAGTTATCGACATACATTGTAGTGATAAGTGTTCAATGCAAATTCGGGTCGTTAGTTTAAGAGTCGGAAAAAACGTATCAGTAAGAGGTACTGCGTTGTACAGGTCAAAGCAAATCCTCTTAATGATTAGTAACAAGCCTTGCGTTGTAGTGCACTATTCTTCACTTCTCTGCTGTTCTGCTTTCTCTCTGTTAATGAGTTCTAAAAAAAAACAAGAGTATAGATAAGGGTATAGATAGAAACAACGAGCCGTCTACACGTGACGCTTCTCGGAACAGCCATTTTGGGCATTTCTTCAAGGATTGCCAGGGAGGGATTCTAGGCATCAGCAAACCTATTTATGCAGAGTATTGGCCGGAAGGAGACTACTTTATGCCATCATTTCTTCTTATTCCCATTATTCAGCCACCTTCAGCAAGTTTGTACTGGACTTATCCAGCGGAGAAATGCAATGGCAGGGCTATGCCCCACGCAATTAAAAATTTACGCAAGAACTCTACTCGAGTTGGACTCGATCCTACTAGACAAGGCAACGACTCCGAGCGTAAGCCCCCCCCCCCCCCCTTCACCCCCCCCCCCCCAGCCCATCACTGCTACGAATAATACAAGTTTTCCTATTAGTTTCACCATCTCCTATTATTGCTATTGTTACTAGTTTGACGATAACAAGTTGTTCACTTTATATAGTCGCCAATTCGTAACTAAATTTATTTATAATATATTTGCCGCAATGTATGTAATTTTTTTAATCCACGGCATACTAGAACTCCTGCTACTCCCAACTAACACAACCGTTAGTACCGTTAGAGATATCGCACAATCAATTGTACTACTAAATCTAGGGCCCATTAGTCATGCATGCTTTATAGTAAAGTAAAAAAATACTTAGTCGCCCATTCATAGCTAAGGTTATTTATAATACATATAGCGTGATGTACGTCTTTTTTTCTATTCCACAGCATACTACAACCCCCGTTCAACTTTTACGACCGTTTACACCGTTAATGATATCGCACAATCAATTGTACTACTAAACTTACGGCATACTAGTCATATATACTATTTCACAATAAAAACAGAACCTAAAGTTATTTATAATATAAATATTGTGATGTGTGTTATTAGTTATTAATCTACACCATACTAGCACTCCCGCTCGACTACCACGACCGTGTATACCGTTAGAGGTATTGCACAATCAATTGCACAACTAAACACCCTGGGGTTCATTAAACATATATGTTTCATAATTACAGAAAACTATGCGATATACGTTTCGCAATAAAAAGAAGAAAAAACACAAACTCTGCGTACGCACGACTGATGCGTGCGAGAATTGATGGTGCGAGAGCATGGCGACACGAGCATGCCAGGCGTCTCAACATCGCTGTTCCGTGATGGACGTCCACCAAAATACCACGAAGGCTAGAAATGGGGCGTCTATTTTGGCCGACTGTTTTCGACTCATTTCCATCGAGCGTTCTGGAGTAGATATTCGTTGGAGAGCGTTCCAGAGCAGCGCTGGAGCAGCGTACGCCGCTGACGCAGACGTAGCGACCGCGATGATGATGATGATGATGATGAGTGAGTTGGACGCCGCCGAGCAAAGCGTGGCCACTGGGCGGGGGAAGAGAGCTCGCACTCGAACTCGTTGTAACGGAACGCTGTGTTAACGTCGCGTGTCAACGCCTGGCACGTAGTTAGATATGCATACGCTATAATCAGAACATCCATCACGAGCGGCGTCGGGCGTCGTCACCTACCGCCGTGGCCTCGTAGACCAGAGCCAGCGAGCCAGCCAGCTCGAAGCAGCGGCCAAAACGAAGACAAAGTGGTTATAGCTTTAGCGAACCGAGGCGCCAGCGCGAACGCGTTTCATAAGCATTCGGGCATCGGGGTATCTAGTCTAGCACGATCGACTCTCGAAACGAGTCAACATGTTGGGTGTATATATATATATATATATATATATATATATATGTATATACATATATATATATATATATATATATATATATATATATATATATATATATATAAATAAATATATATAGCTGCTGCCGCTACACTGACACGAGAGCAATGTAGGCTCAGCACGACATCGACTACAACGTAAACGAAGCTAGAAAGAGGTGCGGAGAGGAAACACACAACGAGCTGTAGGCGCTAACTACGCAGCACTGACAAGAAGAAGAAGAAGAAGTCGAAGGTGAAGAAGAAGATAGTACCCGATCTCTACCCTTCTTTCTCGGTCTGTGTATTGAACAAACGAGAGAGACACGGCCGCGTCCTGGCACCAACAAAGATGCCAAACATAACTCGAAAAAACAAACTCGACGAAGTGCTCCAACCGGTGTGTGTGTGTTTTGGTCGTGTGGAAATACGAGTTCATCGATAGATTCGGTTGAATCTATCAATTGATTGGTCGGCTCGGGAGCGCATTGGCACTACCTGTGAGTGCACGCTTCCCATGTTCATCATTGCTGCTGTGAAACTATGAACAGCAGTTTGGTATAGTTAAAATATATAATATTTAATATATACTTTAACTCTAAATTAAAGTATATATATATATTTTTCATTACCAGACCTCCATACTCTGACAAAGACAGTATGGAGGTCTGATGCTAATACCGGTGATGTTGATGATGATGAAGGTGATGACGATATGCAGAACATTGCTATGGTTATGGTACGATCTGGAGAACGTATTGCAAAGGCTGCAGTGTAGCTGGCATTTGCTGGCTTCTGCGCGCTCTATGGAGTATGGAGGCAACTCGACGCTGTTGTTCGCGCGGCTGCTGCTGCAGGTGCTACAGGTGATGATGGTGGCGATGGTGGTGGTGATCGTGGCGATGTTCAGGCTGTAGACGATGCCCTGGCCGATGTACACCAAAAAAAAAGGATCCTGTATGCCAATGTGCTCGGGGCGCTGCCACGTAGTCTTGCTGGCGCCGAACTGCGTAGGTGGCGCACTTCGCCTAGTTGGCACCTTGCCGCATGCGTAGCCTGTGTACTGCGTAATTGAACTGTTGCTATACTGCCTAGAGGGTAAAGCGCATACCCTATATATATATATATATATATATATATATATATATATATATACAGGTGTAGTTCTGCTTAAGAAATGTTCCTATACTGCCTAGAGCGTAAACCGCATATATATATATATATATATATATATATATACAGGTGTAATCCTGCTTGAGAATGGTGGGCCTCATAGTTTTCGTCGTGTAAATAATAGGCAAACTGCCTACACATCGAAGTGATTACCTACTTTTTCTCCCTCTCTCTCGCTCTCTCTCTATTTAGTTGCGGTAGTTGCGGGTGTGCTGGGCTAACGGCAACCAAGACTGGTATTAGTGTAGGTTACTACCTGTGGCGCTACAGCACCGTCCATGTCAGGTCTCACGTGCAGTGCACGTCCATCGCCAGAGTATACGAACACTCAACGCACATGCTCAATCGAAGCTTTTTTTTCGTACAGCTACAGGCAAACGGATACGTGTATTGCAAAGTTAAGCGCAATAGAAAGACGTATTGTGTTAAATGCCGATTGACGCTTTTTATATTGGAGACCTGTTGGTGATGTTAGATACGCATAGCCTAGTAGTAGCAGTAGAGGTTGGTCCTGCTTCTCAGATCAAGAACGCAATCCTGCCCGATGACCTTGTTATAATTTTAGGATTGCGGCTTAATGCATTGCAAGAGACTATATATATATATATATATATATATATATATATATATATATATATATATATTTATATATTTATATATTTATATATTTATATATTTATATATTTATATATTTATATATTTATATATTTATATATTTATATATATGTAATCGAAAACAAAGAAAAAGTCTATCGAAACCAGAATAACAAATGTTTTAATACAAACCTAATACAAAAACCGCGTATCCTACATGTGAAAAAACGAAGAAGACTTTACCGCCACCGTACCTCAAATCGTACCCACTATTCGAAGTATTTCATAACATTTAACTAAAATTACGTTCTTCGTACTCGTTTATCGTGTGCAAAGGCATTCCTCGCCGCCGTACATCACACCACCAAAGACCACCAGTAACAGTCAGTAACATTTATTGGTAGCATCGAACCTTTAGAGCTACTGCGAATAAAATGCAGCAACACACCACCCGCCATTAAAGTAACACCAGCGCTAAGGAGAACACGCCAAGTTATAAGCTCGGTCATTAAACGCAGCCATGGCATAGTTCTCTTTCTCTACCCCCCCCCCCCCTTCCCCCCTACCTTCTCTCGTTCTCCCTCTCTTTGTCTCTCTTTCTCCCTAGACCTATATCTCTCGCTCTCTTCAGCGTCCACAAACACACACAAGTGTGAAGCCGATACAGGAGCGCGTCCGTGGAATCGGCCACTGTTTCCTAAGCCACACATAGACCTACACTGGACTGGAGTTTTATGGAGGCCAAAAAGTAGTGACTGCCACCTTTGCAGCATGCCTGCGCAAACAACTGTAGTGCAAACGCTACAGAGTCGACGAGACGAGAGAAAGAGTGGAGGCATCAGAGATCAACAGAAAGCGAGAGGGTGACACTTACATATAGGTGTATAGCTGGAAAGATAGATAGATCACTGCAACACAGTCGCTAATTAATGTACTACTGGGCCGAATGGCGAGCGCCAACTCCTAAGTATACATCAGGATTGAACAGATTTGCATTGGGACGAGGGTGCCGGTTACGGTAGCGCCTTTGTGCTGGGCTCAAAATCGACAGACTACCGCCTACTGTCGTGAGCCGACAACTACGATCGACCGATGTCAACTACGAAAAAGTTGGACCGCCCCCTTACATGAAAAGCGACTAGCAGGCCTGATTAATAGAGCATCTTCTGTTGCTGATAGATAGCCAGGCTTCGAGCTGTTAGTAGTCAAGGGGCTAAGGCATGGTTACAGGCCCTACCCTGCCCGCGGGAATTGGGACTCTGTTAGACGACGCGTATAAGCGCAGGGCTGCGGCTCGGTGTCGACCTAGTCGTGCCCCACCGATGTCGTTGTGGTGATTTCGTGGACGCCTTGGCCCATCATGGCCTATCATGCGCGTTGAGTGCAGGCCGACGAGCGCGTCACTCCGCTTTAAATGACACCTTTAGTCGCGCACTTAGGTCCGCCGGCTTCCCGTGCGTTCTAGAGCCTCCGGGTCTTTCGAGGGATGATGGAAGAAGACCTGACGGTCTGACTTCGACACCCTTTGAGCGTGGCCGCATGCTTGTTTGGCACGCAACCGTAACCGACTCATTAGCCCCTTCGATGGTCGGTGCAGGTGCGGACCGAGCAGGTCATGCCTCCAGGTTAGCTGAGGCTAATAAATGCAGAAAATACTCAAGCGTTGATTATCCGCACGAATTTTGTCCCGTTGGCGTTCGAGACTATGGGAGCTGCAGGCCCCCTTACGCTCAAGCTGATTCAGCGGGTCGGTAAAAGCCTTAATCTTTCGACAGGACACTCGAGGGCATCCGAATTCTTGCGTCAGAGGCTGTCGCTCGACATTCAACGAGGAAACGCAGCGTCTGTTCGGGGCACATGGTTGAACTGGGCTAATCCTGGGTTAGAGAACCCGTGATCACACGTTCGCGCGGAGACAATTGTCCACTCCAAAGTGCTAACAAAGTGAAATTATATAAATAAAAGTCAATAGTGTCACTACGAATTAATAAAGGACGACCATTTCTAACGAAGGCTGTTTGTTACTCGAGTTAGATAGAAGATGGATGAAGAGGCGTAGACGGATAAAGAGATATAGATGAACAACGTCATATATATATATATATATATATATATATATATTGTTTTTTTTCAAGTTTAAGTTCAAACGTGGTTTATTTAACGATACTGCATTTTGCGATGTTTAAGTTATCGGTAAATACAAATTTTGGTAAAAAATGTTTCGTACACCAAGAGACAAAAAATCACACTTGACATAATTCAAAGATTGCTTCGAATAAGCACTTCACACAATATGTAATCACTAAATAAGTATTTTCACAAGGATATTTAAAGAGCTGTTTCTGTTAGAACGCCAAGCATTAAGTAAGGCAGCACGCTCTCACATATACCGCAAATAAAGTAATACATTCATACAGCATCTTTAGTGCACAACAACAACTGGTAAAAAGATAAATAAAACTATTCTAAAAGATTAAACCTATTCTAAAAACAAAAAAATATTCTAAAAAAAGCAAAGAGTTGCTTCGATGTAAGGCATCGAATATTTTTAGAAATGCAACTCCAGGTTTGAGGGGCGGCGTGCCTACTCGTCAAGGATACTGAGGGCACTGCGAAAGTTGTTGCATGCCTAGCTGATGTCCGATTTGGTGCAGAAATAAGTGAAAACGCAATCCACGCGGGTAGAATACCTCGCAAATACCTTTTGATATGCTTACATAGCAACCCGCAGCGTGTATATTTTTCCACCTTAAGTTGGTTATGTCAAGTGAATAAATCACGGACCGAATCTCTTCGTCTCCTAGAAAAAATGGCTCTAAGTGCATCACTCTGCATTACTGTGGCTCTCCGGAGAACTCCATCATAGCCACCACCCCAGAGAAGGATACCATAGCATAGCACTGGTAGGAACACGGCCTTGTACATCAGAAGTAAGCCCTCGTGAAAACCCCAAAAATTTAATTCCAGACAGAGACCAATCTTCATGTCAGGATGTTTTATCGCTGAATGAATCTTAGGGCCAGCGGTGGAACGTCGGCCATAACCGAAAATAGGTTGAAAGGTTGTCATGGAACAACAACTTAGCACGAAGAGGTGGCTTTTTCCTCATTTTTAGGGCCCGTCACCATCATTGTCTTCTCCAGGAATATAGTGATCACCGTTTTGTACAGGATGTACTTACAACCACAAGTAACCATAGTCAGCATGGCGAGTCACCTTCGAGGCCCACAAACAATTTCACACGGAAGAGGGTGATATTTATATCCAGATACAATATATCAAACACTACACCTTTGGAACTTTGAAGTTAGTAAGATACGAGATAAGTAACAATACACGGTATACGTATGCTCCTAGTGTTCCACGATTTTTTGTTTATTAACGGGTTACATGTTTCTAAAAAGAAAAACAATACTATACCACTTCAATTCTCGCTCAGGTACGCTGGCTAAGAAGCACCGCACGCTTGAGCATGCTTTAGGAACTCTTTAAATTGGATACTTAAAAATTGGACAGTAGGCAAGAGTAATCATGAGAATAACTTAGGTGAAGCCTACACTCAATCAAAGCAGTGAAATAATATGAATAATTTCGAGCCTGTTTAGAGCTGTAGGCATTGAGTTATATCGACTCCTACTGCCGATTAGAGAACGCATTTTCTGTTATGTATATTTTCAGCTTTCCGTTCCTTTTACTAGTTATCAACGTTTCCTAGTTATCACTACTCAGTTTCTGTAACAGGCCCGTTTCTAGGCGGCGAACGATGGAATTTGTCGACTTCCCTGAACTGGCCCAGTTCCACGAAATTAAGCCAAAGGGGTGGCGACATCCGGGAGCTTGGATTTATCGATTATGTTAGTCATGCAATTTTAGCGAAACACTCTTCTCGACAAGAGTCTCAGCAGAGATTTTTCCACAGGAATTTGCTTTATTATAGGCGGCAGTAACTGGCTGCGCTAGCTAAGTGCACTAGAATGATGATGATGATTATTATTCAAGTAATAGGAAATATTTTGTGTTATGCTTTCTTTCACTATATGGCTACCCTAGCACCCGAACCTATATATATATATATATATATATATATATATTAGCAAAAGTTAATATCATTCGTCCTAATATTATCACTAATTTCTTTATACTACATGAAGTGGTCCCAACCCACTCTATACGAGATAGAGTAATATTCCCAGTGCACACGTTCTCAGGAGACAATTGTAGCTCCATCAGTATTCTTAATAAATAGAAACACTTTTCTGTTATATATATATAAATATAAAAAAAACAAGGCTTATTGGATCATACTACATATATGTACAGATATTGTACACGTTATCAATAAAATGCGCCTAAAAAACGTCGGATTTCTGCCAAACGCTGGAAGTGGCTTTTGTTTTAGTGTACATACTCCACATTAGCCATCTTTATTAATGTTCAATACTTTGAAAGCTCGTTTCTCGCAAGAGAGTCGGTGTTGAGGCTGAAAGGTTTCGGTCTCAATTGCTACGTGTTTGCGAAAGCTTTCACCACAAGGAAGAGTCCTCGTAGAACACAAAACAGCGGTAATCTACAAGAGATCTACGTAAAAAGCGTTCCCTCTAGTTTCAAACGGGAGAACAGCTGGTTGTTGGTAACCAAGGGTGTTCACCTGTGTTTTACGGGGGGCTCAATAGGCCGTGCTCCTCGAGGACACACAAATGGTGTCGTGTGTGTGTCCTGTAAATCACAGGAGTCCTGCTTGGTCCTGATGAAGGGACGTTTGTATGCACTACGGTGGGATTTAGTGAAACTGTCAGCATCGCACACGGAACTTGCAGTTTCGGTGCAACAACTTGCACACCTCGAGATCATCGAGGATGTGTAACTTTACGTTAATTGAAAAACCTTAGCGTGGAGAAGAACACAAACGAACACACGGTATGCGGGGAAGATTAGGAAGACATTCCGGTCACATGTAAGTTGATTCTCTTTATTAACGTCTAATTTGCCGCGGCCGCCATTCGTGAGTCCTATAGATCTGCGCACATATCGTCTTCCTCAGATACCTTTAATGAAGACTACACCTGTCTAGTCAAATCTAGTTTAGAGAAAACGCGATGAGATAGATTAGCAAAGCTGCCTGGGTTGTCTGGTTGCTTTCTTGGGTATCGTCATAGCAACAGTCACATGGATCTTGGGGTAACCTGGCCCTGTTTGCGCTGTTGCGCGTACACCCTCTGAGATGCATACATCTACAAATTTGCGCTTCGTAGCACCTCGGAGTTCGATTTAGGTATTTGGTCTACCTGGGATGACATACGTCTGAGTGTACCTTTGAATCGAGCGTTTCGTAGGCCTACCTATACTTTATTGTAGACACTATTGTATGCTGAGCTGTATGAGCACGGGAGGAACTCGTATTGCTGTCCTAGTCAGAACGGTCTTCTAGGTCTGATGTCTTCAGACAAACGAGAGCCGCTGAACCGCTTGGTGGATAGGTCACGCGGGCAAGCTCTATTAAATTCCGTATCATTCTCACGAAGTAGCGCCCGCAGCGCTTTGGCCGGAGAAGACGTTTTTCTATTGTAACGTCCTTGTACTAGTGTCTAGCATATATTTTTCATCACCTTGTATGTATACATATACACGGTCTCTACGAAATATTTGAAGATCGATAGTAAGGTTGGCAGAACTCGGTAAAGCAAATACATTTTTTCCAATGCAACATGGCCTCTGAAATGTCTTATTTCGGAGTGACTGTGAAGTTACTAAAATCGGTGACACTGGTGTTGTTGCCCGACATAGGAGCACAAAATTTGCGATTGCGAGACAAGCAGTTCTCCTACAGGAGCACTAAGCGTATCGTCGTGTTCGTGAAGAATTCTGAAAAACATGTAACAGAAGATGCAACATGGTCGTTTAGCAGAGACTTTGCCAAAAAGAAATTAATTTATTAGCTTTCACGTCTGAAACCTCAAAATAGTAACCATACGACTAGTCACAGCGTTTAAAACTAATATATTGAGGCATCCGAGCCGTTATTGCAAAGACATAGCGATTGAATGGGTATAAATTACCTACTTCATCACTTAAATCACTCTAGGTCATTTAGGCATGCATTCATCTTGCCTGACATGCCCGCCAAAAAATCTTAATCAATAAAAGCACATTTTGTGCTCCTATGTCAGGCAACATCACCAGTGTCACGAATTTTAGTAATTTCGTTCTCATTCCGAAACACAACTTCTCAGAGGCCATGTTCCATTGGAATTTTGTTTTACTTAACCGAACATTACAATTCTTATTATCGATCTTCAAATATTTTGTGGAGACCCTGTATATTTACGTATATATATAAGTGTGTGTGAGTGTACCTGCCAGATGCCAGCCTTCGCATTCCAAAAATTCTTGTAAACGCAATTTTATGGCCCTATTTTTGTAACTTTATTCACTCGTATTTGTCTGCGGGAGAACGTGTTATAGACACCAAATAGAGCCTCACATTATCTGTGTCTGTGACCTGAACTAGGCCGTAAAGAGCAACAATATTGATTTCTTGACCGAATCGACTGGTCTCATATTTGCTTATCGGTAATTAAATATTAAGCCAATCTAACGAAACCTCCCTATCAAGGCGCATTTGGCGGCTGCGGCAGTAGCAGCAGCAGCAGACGCAAGTGCTGAGAGAGCCTAAACGATTGACTTTCATTGGAGGTTATTCCTCTGACAAGAAAAACTAACAGAGTCGGACATAGACCGGCCTAGGTGTACATATATATATATATATATATATATATATATATATATATATATATATATATATATATAAAGTGTATGAGAAAGAAATCCGCCGTGGTAGACGTCGGTAGAAGCAGATGAAACGGAAAATGGCCAAGCGGACACTATCTCTCTCTAACCTCCTTCCTCCGCGCGCTCTGTCTCTATCGCTTTGCCCCTCTCTCTCCCTCTCTCGTTCTCTCTTTCTCTCTCTCGCTCGTTCTATTTGGCTCGAGATCGTTACGATGCGGACACCCGTTCACGTAAGCGTTGCCAAGATTAGAACGGCGCAACAACGCTGTAGCAGTGAAGGAGCTCTAAGGCGATTACCTCACGCCCGGCCCACACATATAAATAGACAGTACATATACCTCTACCGGCAGCATCGGTGACGGAGAAAGAACGTAGGCGGCGCAAACGTACTCGACGTGAGAGGTGCACGTAAGAGACAATACGTAAGAGATAGACGCACGAGAGGATTCGTAGGAAGTACGCCTGTGGGATAAGCCGAGACTCATCTCGGTGGCTGTTTGTTGTTGTTGTCGTCATCGTCGTTGTTGTTGTTGTTGTTGTCGTCGTCGTCGTCGTTGTTGTTGTTGTTGTTGTTGTTGTTGTTGTTGTTGTTGTGCACTACTGATTTAGAGAAGCTGCTTTCCGTTTCTGTTGATTGCGTCATTGTCGTCGCAAAGTTGTTACTAATGTTGGCTGTGTTATTTTGGTGCTGTTGTAATTCCTACTGTTGTTGTATGCTTATCTATGTCGTCCTTTTGAGACGTTGGCATCGTGGCCGATACTGATGATGATGCCGATATCGATGGGATGGAATGGAATGGCAGAGATGGCCGACGACGATGTCATATATTTATATTCTAGAATTTGCGGCTTATTCAATCGGCCTATGGCTAAGGCTGCGGCACTTGCTATTTCGATGCGATCGTTCGCTTCAAGATTTGCAGACTCGGGTTGAAATAGGGCAAATACAAAACCCAACAAAATTGCCTACATTTGCGACTGACATGACTGCCCAAACTAATGATTGTAACTGACTAGCTAGGTCATGTGATTTTGATTTATACCATTATTAAATCCGTACATTTATACCATAACATCCTTATAGTAAGAATAGCCTTTTAACAGTACTCGCTTCCTACCGAAAAGATAGCTCGTTTTAAGCTGAAGGTCTGAAGTTGAAGCCCTTCCCGGTGAAGCTTATTGCAAACTGATCGTAGTTAAGATTACATGCTTTGTTTTCTAAACTGATCACCATTGCCACAATAGAGTAACCGTAAGCTATATCCAAGCGTCTAAAGGTATCCGTATTCTCATTGCAGTCGGGAGCAAACTTAAAATCGAGGTTATTCGCCTTGGAGTTTGCCATTTGCTCGTACGTCAAATTGCTACGTTTCCCTAATTGGTTAATCTGTTTCGGGTTTATTTCCTATATTGAGGGGCCAGCATTCAATTATTCGCGCAAAGCTGTTCAGACACTAGCTAAGTCAGGTTAAATCGGAACACAAATCGCGTCTCTGATTCTTTCTACCTATCGCGTCTTGATGCGATGATAGCATCCAATGCCGTCGACGTGTTCTAGTTTGGTAATAGGACTAATTGTTTGCGGTGTAGCGAGGGTACAAATTGTATTAACAATATAACAATTCCTCTGGGCCTGGCCGCGGTTAGCCAGATGCGTCTAGACCGGCTCACCTAGATGCTGTGGAAAACAGGGAAACGCTTCGTCTGGGACGCTAAGGTGAAGGGCTACGCAGGACGCGTCGTACCGTAGACGAGCAAGACGAAAAACCAAAGCCCTATCAGGGCTTGTCGGGAAAAGAAAGCTCACAGGCTGATTACCCCCCCTTCCCCGTAGCCTGAGCCCCGATGCTTAGTCCAACCGGTGGGCATCGAGACGCTGGGAAGAGTTGTGGAAAAAGCCGACGTCACAATTCCTGAGGAACTCTGCGCAAGGACGTCGGCCGTGATCGACGACAGGCGTTCAACCTACAGCATACCTATAGCAATGTCTGGCTATCTGGCTGAGAGCATGTTCAGCATGGAAACGCGGCAGCTGTCACCAACTCGCGGCCGGTGACGGCCGGTGGCCTTCGGGGCCCGTGGCGATTAAAATATTATATAAAAAGAAAACTATAATACGGCTAAGGACAACTAACTAAAGACACTATGGTTTCATGTAGTAATTCATTACCAAACGAATTTGGAAAAAACTATCTTGTTTCGAACAGACTTTTGCAATGCGCATCCGAAAAAGACAAGATCTCGGACAACGAATTTGTGCACATTGCACTTTGTCCTGGTTGACCGATCGCTTATTTTAGCAATTCCTTTACAATTATGCGTAGCCAGCTTCACACGTTACGTATACTCATTGTCAAGTAACTGATTGTAGAGCGCAATAAAAAGAATCTTTTTTTTGAACAAGGGTTTATTTTATCGATATGTACATGTATCACAATGATTAATATTACTAATATAAGATTTACAATATTGCGTATATTATTCTTATTGCTTAATTGCTTAACGCGTTCGGACTTGGCTCCGCTGTGGCCTCGAAAAGCTTCTTCCCAAGCTCCTTGCCTCAAACGCCACATTACTCGAGACCGAACGCCATTACAACGTGGTCCTCAAGAATATGCGCGTATATGCGCCGTTTGTGCATAATAATAATAACATGCAATAATCAGTAACATACGATTTAAACACTCGTACATTAATCGAGCTACACGTAGTGTGCTAGTTGTTGTTCATTCATCATTGTTAGTACTATTTTTGTTTACTATTATTTTCTAATAATCATAATAAGTTTACTAATGGTTTATAATATGCTTGCAGTACGTGCAGCATAAATCGTGCAGTACCGACGCGGCCGTTCTATCGACGATACGAGTGCCTTCTCTAGTTAACATATTAGTCTCGAGGGCTGGATCACCGTGGGTTATTTATCTACTTGATAGGCGACGCTAAAGACATTGCCAGTCCAAGGTTGGGTCGTTTCTGACGGGTGAAGCTTTATTCTCTAGAGGCTCTGCCTCAGCGCCATGCCAATTATTTAGCTAAAATAATTGCGAACCCCTACAACCAAGACTGGTACTCCGCCATCGCTGCCAATTGTGCTTTAGATATTGGCAAAGAAGAACCCAGAAAAAGTCAGTGCAATGCATCTTTCTGAAGGCATGTAATGCGTAACATACATACGTTCGTGCAAGTCATTGATGTCGTGTATTTTGTAACACGCATACAGACATTCATAGACGTATGCAGGCATGCACAATGTGAATTAAAACGCATTACAGAAAGCCACCCTACGTTGTGCTGTTGTATTTGCGCAGCTGATCATGAAAAAAGTATCACCATCGCACCATAGCCGTGCATTGTTTTGCTCGCGCTACAACCTCAACCGTCTTGCATCTGTTCCGTTGTCGCGTTCAGAAAACGTCATCAAATAAATTGTGAGAGACAAAAATCTACGTGATAAGGCGGAATAATGTTCGGAATCTAACACAGTTTAACGTGCGTCGATTTGCACATCTCTATATTTCCCAATTTAATCAGAATTCAAAAGCGTTGATACGACTTTAGTCGATCCATCCTGTACGTCCGTAACTGCGACCAATCTTAAACGCTGCATTGGTCATGCGCAAAATCCTATTCTGGAACACCGTACGGCTACAAACTGCAGTAATATTGTACAATCTGCAAACACATTATTTGTTAGTCTGCGTAAACGTGATCTTTAGACACTGCAGGCAACTTGTCGTCACTTTTATTTGTGCTTTACAGGACTATTACACTTTCGTTTTGGAGATAATTGTTGGGCAATAATTTTTGTTATTCAAAAATAAATGAAAATGTCTAGTCTGTCTCTACGCGCTTACTAGCGCGTGTTAGATAATTTGGTTTTGTTGTTGTTGTTTTTGTTGCTGTTGTCAGTGGCGGCTTGGTTTCTCATTAGCAACTACCAACCCACCCCAAATAATGTCCTCGTACGTTCTGAATACCGTATATATATGTATATTACGCAGATGTAACGTGCCCTCGATAGAATGCTCAATTTACTTGACGTAACAACGCGCCTGGTTATGTCTAGCCTCTCTCTGTCCTGGTGTCTCTCTCTTATCTCATCTCGTCTCGTCGTCAGTGAGGTGAATGATTTTGGTTGCACTTAAGCAGAACGGCGCAAACTACACGTGTCATCTTCTCTCTTCGGCCTGATTCGAATAACGAATACGATTGTATGCATGGGCCTGCGCCAGTTTGCCTAATCCTACCCTACACTATAGGGCTGTTGCGAATCGCTTTTGCCAGCCCAGACAGACAGTTGGCCCAGCCTAGCCTAGGCTGGGCGGTGATTACGACGCCGACGTTGATAATAACGACTTCCTTCGCTTCGCGACCTCGTCGTTCGGCAAACGAAGGAAACCTAGTTGAACAAATATAGCCAAGGGCATCTGCATGTCCAACAACGACGATCGACAACGGATGGTCGGAACTTAAATCCTCTACGCCCCCCCCCCCCCCCCCCCCGCCCAGCTTCTCCCAGCGCACCCAATGCATAAAGCTACGCCATCGGCGGGCAGGTCGATTGAGGGCCCCGTAACGCTGTTCCGCGTTGACTCCGACTTGAATACGAGGCGGGATTAGGTAGCTAGGTCCGCGCGTACATCACAGGTAGCAGCTCACTTTGAGGCTCATTTGAGGTACTTGGAATGAAGCGTCTCGCTCAGGGCTGCTCCCCCCTCGCCGTATCCCTCTCTTCGTTTCGCTCGCTCTCTCTCTCTCTCTCTCTCTCTAGATCATTCGCCCTTCCTACTTGTCTTGTTCGCGTGTTCGATCTCTGAACTCCGGGTTCTCTCGGGTCTCCTGCTCTTGCATCCGGGTCTGCTTAGGAAACTTTTGTATCGATCCCAACGAGGAGGACCAAGAGCCCCGTTACTACAAAGGGCAAGCTATTCTGAGCTGTTCTTGTAACGACAGTGTGCGCACACATACATAGACGCATACACACAATTGCACATTGACATCATTCACGTGCAGCGTAATGCAGATAATACTCACGCCAAAAGCGCAACCGGTTGAGAGCGAACGTGAAACGGTTTTTGAACATCAGAGATGCTGATCGACTCACCGCTTTCGCAACGCTATTAGGTTTCCTAGACATCAGCCTAACGCAGAAGAAGAAGAAGCCGGATCGAGTATCTTACGCTGCTACAGGCTAGGCAAGACGAGTGCCTGCATTTGTTGTCTACAACAACAACAACAACAACAATCGATTTTTCTGCAGCAACAATAAAATACACTAAAAGCTAGAATTTAAAAAAAAATATATGTTTAAGGAGGTTGTTTTTATTTCGAGACCATTCTCTGTAGCTAGCCAGAAAGTTGACTTTTTGTTCCTGCAGATGTCGACAGCTGGCGTGCGACACTTGTGGTTTTATTGGCTGGTTAGGTGTTGCTTCTTGTAATGGATGATTGGTTGTTTTCTGAAATCCTGCAGGCATTGTAAAGTGAGTGTTACCATCACACGATCGAAGCTCGTTTGACATCACCGTAGTAGCGGCCAGCAATGTACATTCATCACGCACGACAACGTGATAAACATAACGATGGTTTATAGCTATGCAGTGTCATCGCCTTATCACATTGACGCTGACACAAAACGAAAGAGGCGAGGTATGACTGTACCATACCGGTAGCTTGATACCCTCGCTCACTACATCTTACGTGCAAACGGAAGTATATAGAGCAAATCTTTGCATAATTACAAAAAGCAACAACGTGCATTTCTCTTTTGTGGGGATTTTTGCTTGGCAACACATGAACAGCTGTTAGGTTCTGAAAGACGAAAAAAAGGCTTGTAACACAACAATGAAGGACGCCTCTTGTCATTTTTTAGTCGAGCTATTGCCAAAGAACAGCCAAGCACCGTCGAGCATTGTGAAAACGGGTCAGTAGCCCACTTGGGTGCGTTTAACGACGCACGGGCTGTAAATGATGTTGCGTAATGCTCATTTAGTGTGTTGTGCCCGAAATGGATTTTGTATACTGAGCAAACTGTCCAAGACAGATCGCAGAAAAAACGTCACGTTAAGCAAAATTTGATTGCCTTTTTTCACTGCCTAAATAATTTCTAAAACATTTATTTAAGTGCGACCTTTGAGCATGATTCTGCGGCCATTTACGTTAGTCTGCTAAAGCAAACTTAGTGTAAGCAGAGTTTGTTCAGACTAACGGTAGATATGAGTGATGGTGACGGTCTATCGTAGTCTGCTACCGGCCAACTTTCTAGAACAAACTGGGTTGATGCATGTTCTAATCTATTCATTTGATTAGATATTTTGCTAACCGATGCTGATCTGATAGAGACCAGACCCAAGATTGATCAGGTGGCCTCGCCATGAGGTGACGTCGTACCTGTAATGGGATGGAGATGGCCGGAAGCGCATAGTTGGGAAAACAAATAGTTTAAGTTGTTGCATTCATAACTGGATCTTCAAAGCTCGCACGTTACGAAACAGAGAGTAGGGGGTGAGAAATAAATGATGTTACTTGAGCGCGGCTGTCGTACTAAACGAAGCGTATTTGGTGAGTTGCATATGAGTGTGTGCGGCGGCGAAGGTAGATTGGGGGAGACAGCACATAAGCACAACACTTAAGCAGACGGCTTTTCGTATGTTATTATTATTATTATTATTCGTTTGCTCACGAAAAACAGTAGCACAGGAAGAGGAGGACATGCTTTTAGTATATCTCGCTTTTACTTTCTTTTTACATATATATATATATATATATACATAAAGGGTTTGCATATATTATGGATTTCACTGTCATCCAAGCCTTGCGGCCACGCGTTTGTGATGTTGTTCGAAACTTGACATTCGCACAAATACTACAAACTACACGTACAAACGAAAGTCTTATCGAGCGTGACATTGAAGTACAAAAATTGCAATGCCGACCTTATGATATATGATAAGCGCCTTTTTCTACAGTTGCGAAAAACCTGTGTGGATGTGCTGACGTGGCCGGGCTGCTAACACCATCTGAGCAATTCGTGACTAACGTGTTGACTAGCGAGGCCATGGTGACATGCCGATTTTTTTTAGCGACGCCGATACAGAAAAGGTGGTGTTATCCTTATAAATATATATATATATATATATATATATATATATATATATATATATATATAAACATGCAACGAACTTTCCGGACCTGCCTACCCAGAGGATTCTACAATTTGTGCAATTAATTTGTAAAGGCACCTCTAATTGGAATATAGGTGCTGCAGTGACACGAGAGGTACTGCTTAGAAAAAGACACCTAGAGCGACTCAGGAGAGACAGATTTGCGACAGAAAGGACAGAGTAAGCCGGTGCCTCTATGAGAATCTTTTGGTGGATAGAATGACGCAGTATGGTGACTATAGGATCAAACCCTGAGAGCCCTTTGGCCAAAGGACATTCACCACTCCTGTTGATTCGTAGTTTAGCAGAATTGTGTCCACCCATCGGCGGTGAGTCCCACACTACATAGGGTTGAGTGTCTGTCTACCCATCCATTGCGTTAGTGCCTAAACCATTTAACTCCTCCTCAATATATATATATATATATATATATATATATATATATATATATATGTATATATTTATATATATACAATACATATTGGACAGCATGCTGGTTTTCTGACAGCGCCTTCTTCTCTTCTAGTTCTGTTACAAGTACCGTGACTTTAACGACGACGCCCGCTGTGCATCATGCATTTTGCCAATTAATCTTTATTTAAAAATTATATATATATATATATATATAAATGAACAAGGTCAGGTGAGGTAAAGCAATTCAGTTTGCCACATGAAGCAGAGGTAGCACCACGGAAAGGCAGGTAGGCCATGAGATCAAAGAAAGCCTCGTAGTTTCCTGTTACGTGGAACATGAAAAAAACACGTATTGAAAACACTAAGTATGTCAAATAAGACTAGCAACTTATTGAGCTAATTATACGACTGGCTGCACGGCGCAGAGCTCTAAGCAGAAAGGATGGCGATAAGCTCGTTGCAGCAATTACACCGCGAACCAGAGGAACCCTCTAGACGAGAGATCACAGATGAAAGCAAGTATTGTTGCATTTGCCGCTCAAAAATAGAACCTAGCCTAATACATCTAGTACGAGCCAAAAATATAGAGGCTGCTTTCTGAGAAAGACGGGCGTGCCTTCAGCTGTTTCTGCGTCAAATACGGCCACGTCGTCTTAACGTATGTACGAAGTAACCTCTCCCAATGAAGTTATCGAATTACAAACATTCCACTCTCGATTTAAATGAAGGTCGTTATACAGTCGTGTAGTCGTTCAAAAGTTAAGCATTACTACAATTAGTGAGCTAATTCCGAACTGAAATATCTCGTGTGGCTTACGATAAACCATCTCGCCTTCTCTCTCTCTCTCTATATATATATATATATATAGAAAATATTGTGATGATTTATTAATCATTTACAATACGTTTGCACACTCGGCAGTGCTCGCCTTAATAAAAATGGTGGTAAAAAGGTGTCACGTGAAGTTAAGAGTCAGTTGTCTGTGTCCTTGCTTGATGGTAGCCCCCGCTCTTATGGACCCGGTGCGAGCGATATATCCTCAAGGTTCCTTGCAAAGTTAAAACGGTGAGATCCATAAGATTCCTCTTCGTGACGCCGAGCCCCAAGAGCGTCCTCGCAGATTCGGAGTCTCATACACCACTCATAGAGATAGTGATGGATCCGAATCTGCGAGGTTTTTGCGGGTAGGGGAGCGCCGCTCTTAGGAACTCGACGTCATATTTGGCGATCTTGTCTTGCCGTGCTTTTGCCAGATCCCGCTTCGGGTCGCAAACCTCGGCATCTAAAACCCAGACCTCGGTAGGTGTTGTTATCACGAGGTCGGGCTTTAGACCCGGTGCGCCCGGTCGACGGAATACTCGCTCACGAACCACCTCATGACCCCTTTCGCGGAGAAAACGCGCCACGCGATCACAGACGTCGTCATGTCTCTTTATGGTTTGTTTGTGTGTTATATCGCACATCTGAGCGACATGAGCCAACGTCTCAGGCGCATGACACCCGTGCCTACAACGTTTGATGTAGCCCGGGCGTCCCCTGGCCAATCTGGCACGCGTTGGTAGTGCGTTGATCCGGAGCTTTAGTAGGTTTAAATACTCCTTACCAGATAGGTAGGGCATACCCTTAATCCAGTAATGTACAAAGGGCGTTTCGTGTGCTTTTTTTAAAATGTGCCCATCGAACGTGTTGTGTAGTTGTTGAGACCAGTAATCGGTCTCTTGTGTAGCGGTCTCAATGGAGGTTCCCAAGCGCTCGCAAATAAGTCTAGTTTTCGCAAGATCTTTTATATATATATATATATATATATATATATATATATATATATATATATATATATATATATATATATATATATATATATATATACATATATATATATATATATAGCGTTGTGTGAACATATTTCACAGTCCAAACGCTTAGTTAAAGCGCCAAAAATCATAGTCACATGGCTGATTTGGCGGCAGTTGCAAATAACAGTATCCAGTCTTACTAAACCATCCCCTACATTTATGCCTGCGTGATATCGGAATCCTGCATGCTAATGAAACGTAGTTATTCATACTTTTTTTACAGTGTAGGGGCACAGCACAATAATTGTATTCATACTTATTTTACTATGCAGAGATTTTGTGCCGATGTTTTAAAGACTGTACTCAGTCAACATACATATATATACTCCATCTATCCAGTGATGCGGATTACCTTGTTGCATACCAATCTTTATTGGTAGTTAATAGGTGGGGCGTCTTCATCTTGTCGTAATGGAATACGCCGTACACGTTCCCGGGCAACTCGATTGCTCACGTCAGGCAGATAGAGGGCGACCAGTCATAACATTAACCCAACATTTCTGACCGAACAGGAACGCTTTATCCTAAGCGGGCCTGGCGAGACACGGCGCTACAACGCTGAACGAGCATGTTGCTCCTGATGATGCTGCCGCGGCAAAACTGTGTCATGCCGATGGCTACATATGTGTATCGGATGCACAACATGTGTTCACCGGAACATGTACAACCCGTGAACCGCGTCGCCGAGCACATGTGCACATCATTCAGTTTCGCCGCTGTTTTTTTGAGAAAGCGAAGTGGGCGCACTTCGCCCGGCAGCCTCAAACAGCCTTAGCCAATAGCAACCACTCTCTCGAAGTGATCTCCGAGATTTCCAGAGACCACCATGTGTGGGCCATGTGCGGGGCGGCAGAACGCAAACTGCTCTGTTTCGTCGATATGACATCGTCTCGGGCGACGTCGCCAGGACGACGTCGCGATTGAATCGCGACTCATCTCATCGCATGCGCGACCCTCTCTCTCAGCCAACGAGCGAGCGGTTAGCTCGGTGGAATAATCAGTGAAGGCTCGAAGTTTGCCGATCTCAACGAAGACCTAGACTTCATCGTTAAGGTCGAGTCGTCGTTGTTCACCTACACTACTTCATTCACTTCAGAACTGTCGACTGAAGAAGTTGAGAAGAAAGTGTCTTTCAATCTCAAAGAAAGTTGAATACAAAGCTCGAGGTGCTTCTCTAGCTCTATAGTGCTGGCTGGCGGACAAGGCAAGACACAGTCAATGATCACCAGAGGATAACAACAAGAACTTCGGCAAGCACGGTCGAGACTCCCGTGGATCGGCGGCTCGGGTCTCTGCCTCCTTGTTCCCTAACGCTATCAGCAGCACCAGCGGCAGCAAAACCAACCAGTGTGATCAGCAACTGGTAAGCAGACGTGAGTCGTACGCCACTATTCACTCGTGTTCAAGCGGACAATGTTTTGCCCACGAAGAAAGAACGTCTAAGAGAAGAAGCCAAGCAAAGTAAGTTCTTGTGCAGAAGCGCTTAGGTGTGCCGTCCTTAAGACAAGCATCGAAGACGGTCACGCGGCTAGCATTTGTGTGTATTTATGCTCATGGTGACGTTGGTGACCTCGTTGATATAGTGACGATTTAAGTATCCGGCAACGATGCGCAATCGATAAACCAGCTTGCTTAAAAACATACAGGGGTTCGGTCGTAGGCGGCAGGACGTGAAAAATGTGCTGTATACCTGTATTATGTGCTATATATATATATATATATATATATATATATATATATATATATATATATATATTGCAATAACTTTGCATTCCAAGAAGGTACATAATCACAATGCAGTTGTCATTATATGCAATTTGAGCACTTCAGCAACCGTCCCGCCGGGCGAAAAAGTGCAAACACCGTCGATGCGTCTGGCAGTTTGCTGCATGGTAATTAGCGCGCGTCTGTGAGCAAAACCGGTACCGACATTGACAGCCAACTTGTTGAAATCCTTGGGTCAAACATACCAAGTGATGATCGCCATGCACAATGTTGCTCATGTACACGTGCCAGCTAGTGCATGCAATTTCATCGCAAGGTCTCGATCACTTTTCCTTGCGACGTCAACAAAAAATGCTGAAGTGGACCTTTGATAGTTGACCTAAACCTGACTGATTGTTTCCGCTGCCGGTCCGCAACCCGCTAACAGGCCCACAAAGCGGTTTCTTGCCGTCCGCGGCAGGCAAAGAACATGCTTCATATATATTGTAAAGCATCTTTCTAGCTGCGCAAAATTTGCCACTGAATAATAGCCCCACACACTGCCAAGACTAGCTCAACATTGGCACAATCTTTAGCTCAAAAAGAGGCACTGCCTCAATCGGAGACAGCTGTCGGGGGTCTCTCACCCCTGTGTGAATAGATGGCACAG
>QVRM01005735.1:0-90000 GCA_003439945.1 Dermanyssus gallinae | reverse complement strand
TCCTCGATCCTAGACTACTGTTACTAATCGCGGCCGCATCGCGAGAGTTGTCGCGTTTGACCAGTCTGGTCCTCTGGACTCGTTCTTGGAACGAACTCCGGGCGGCGCTACACGACATCGCCGTGTCGGCTGACCTGCACTGCTCGTAACAAACTCGTGTGTGATCGTCGTTTTAGACTTGCGCCGCTGGCTGGCTGGCTCCACATCTGCGGGAGACGAACGCGGTGGGGGGTCAAGGACCACAGTGGTTGAAGTTCTGTTGAACTGTTGCTCAGTCGTGGCCTCATGGCCATCATTTCATGGTCGTCAACTGGTCTACCAACTAAGCTATCGGCTGGCCGCAGCTTACCACTGTGGCAAGTCGAGCCCGGTGGCGTCGCGTGTTAAGTAAGTCTGCGCCTCGCAACCGGAGGAGACACGGATAGGTGCACGGGTTCGAGCCCCACCGTTGCCCCCCACATTTGTTTGGGGTGGTCCGTCTATGAAGCAGCAATGTGAAAAACAGTTCCGTGGACGTTAAATCTTGGCTGAGGGTCATCAGCCTAGCAAAACTTTACATTTTACTACTGTGGCAAGCCATAACCGGAATCAAAAGTAAATAACACAGTAGCAGCAGCAGCAACAACTGCTACAGTACACCAGGGGAATAGCGGTAGCAGCCATTATCCGGCGTATTCACTGGCTTCACTCACTCTCTCGAAACCACGTGCCGGCATGTCTGCTGTGAACTCTGGGCTGGCGTCTGTAATGGGAAATCTGCGATATATATATATATATATATATATATATATATATATATATATATATATATATATATATATATATATATATAGCCTTTTCCATAAAGACTACGGAGTGGTACGAGCAAAATGTCTTTTTGGGCGTTCTATTTATCTTAACTTGAACAAGATTCAAAACGAAATATTATAACCGAAACTGTATTATGATGAAGGTTGACTACACAAGAAGCGACATTGCACTTGCCATGCTTATAAACCTAGGCAGGAAGCTGATGAGCGTGGTATGGTTATGTTGATAGTCAACCTTTCATTGTAAATGGGAATCTTAGGCAATACTTAGAGGCGATTTGGCGTCGAGCAAAAGTGTTTACAATGCTCTGCGTCGTGTCTTGCCCAGCGAAAACTCCGGGCCGCCGCGTGGTCATTCGCTATCAAAGCGCCACTTAGGTTTGATCTATAATAGTATCGGTGCTCTGCACAGCCCTCATAAAGCTTAGTCTACGGCCATTGACACACACAAGAACGTGCATACGACACAGCCTATTAGCGTCCACTTAAATGTTACGATTTGATTCTCACAGATTTTCAATTGAGTGTGATTTCCAGCTGGCGCTCCAGCGACTATATGTGTAAACTTAGTAATTGTAATAAATACATGTATGTATATATAGGCGAGCACTGCCGAGTGTGCAAACGTATTGTAAATGATTAATAAATCATCACAATATTATATATATATATATATATATATATATATTATATATATATATATACATTATATGTATATACCTTTATATTATATATAATATATATATATATTTATATATTTACACACATTTTTCCTATGCGAAAACGCGAGAAAGGCCGTAATCAACCGTAGCGAGACAGAATTGCAGATGTTCTAATTACACAGTGCTACAGTACACACAGCTGGAATGGCGTCTGCGGCTGCCGCTGCTGGTGCTGGCTGTTGTAGCAAAATTGTACAGCAAAGAACGGGGGCAGGGAGTCGATGCGGGAGGAGCGTGAGGGGGGGTGGGTGGGTGGCAGGCCCAAGGCGAGAGATACCACCACCACCACCACCACCACCATCACCCCCCGCCGGTCGGCTGTCCTATGGCTGTTCAGCTGGCTTTCCTTGTTATTAGCTCATACTAGTTCCGCTATATTGGCTTTGCGAGGTAAAGGCGCGCGCGACGGAGGCATGTGCTTCTCTGGGGCTGTTGTCGGCCCGTCGCTGTTGCTGCTGCTGCTGCTGCTGTTGTTGTTGTTGCTGTTGTTGTTGTTGTTGTTGTTGTTGTTGTTGTTGTCTGCTTATTGCCGGCGACGGTCATGATGGTGGTGATTCTGATGATGATGACGGCGATGATGATGATGATAATGATCGACGTGATCATGATGGCAATGATGATAGACGGTGAATGGCGGCGCAATGGGAGGGTTGCCCCTCTCTCTCTGCCCCTCTCTCTCTCCGCACTACCGGCGCCGTATTCGTTGTCGCCGATAGATGTGTGAATTCTGCTTGGTGGGTGGGCGGGGGTCCAAACGCAATCCCCCACCACCCATCAAACAGCATTCACACACAGACACCCACACACGCAGACAGACGCTTGCACGCACGCAACGACATTGTCAAGGTCAAAGCCATCACTGCCAAGCTCATCATCAACTTCACTGACGGCTTCGCCAATACCGGCAGCAGCGGCAACAACAACGGCAGCGGCAACAACAACAGCAACAACAATAACAACAGCAACAACAACAACAATAACAACAGCAACAACAATAACAACAGCAACAACAATAACAACAGCAACAACAACTACTGCTACTATTTGACTAGACTTTTCTGCTTCAGCTGTAGCCATCGTTTCTGCAGCTGCCGCTGTGCGGTTTCATTGATAGAGAAGTGGCTGTAGTAGTAGTAGAAGTTAGACTATCTGGCTATCCGTTTACCGATCTATTCATTTTCTCTCTATATATATATAAATATATATATATATATATATATATATATATATATATATATATATATATCAGTCTCTATGTTTCTCGCTCTTGCTTTCTGTTGTGTACCTCGTTGTTGTGTTGTTCTTCCGACAAACGAGTCAAGTTGAAAAAAGAAGAAAAAGAAGTTGTGGGGGCCTGTTCTCACCATATTGGCTTTCCCTTTCAGCTGTCGCCAGCTCTCGGCGAGCGGGGAGGTTGCTCTCGACGAGGGAGTCTACGACACGGCACCGCCGGCGGATCCAGCGACCGTCACGATTACGAAAGCTAAGACTACCCGATCTTCTTATTCTTCGTCTTCTTCGTCGTCTGCTTTGTCCGTCTTCCTCATCCTCATCCCATCGTGATCTTGTGCTTCTTCGTCATCTTCTGTAACCGGTACGTTTGCCAGTGGCTTATTGTTCTTGTTGTAGTTGACCTACGTCGCCAGAACCGCGAAAGCCTGCCCACTTACCGGTGGTAACGGAGCGCGCGCGGCCTGCATCTGTGCCGGCACTAACGACGCTGACGCTGATGGTGGTGGTGGTGGTGGTAGCGGAAGAGGTGGCGGTGGCGGTGGTGATGGTGCTAGTGGGGTAGTCGTGGGGTAGTTGTAACCGAGTGGCGATTGCGTCGGCGAACATAACGAAACGTATCGTACACCGGTGACGGCGACGATACAGCATCCGTCAAGCTGCCGTCGAGTCTGGGGCGGACACGCCAAACCACTACGTAAGCGATTACATCACAGGAAGTCCGGAAGTGTCGAAGTGTGCAGGCCGTGTCGCGTTCAGGCACGAGACAGCGTGCGTTGCCGTGCCGCGGCTGTCCTACAAAGCGGGTACAAACGGCAAAGGCAAGGGACGGTCCGAAATAGGACAAACGAACCCGCGTCACGCCTACTAGATCAATACTTGGCTACTGACAGAGGCGGCGTCAATACCTGATAGAGGCGATAATAGAAACTGCAGTAGCAGCAACAAAAACGACAAGAATAGCAACAACAACAACAACAACAGCAACAACGGACTACAACAAAAACAACGGCAACAACGACGACGACGACGACAGCAAAAACCAACAACAAGACAACGACCGACGAGTCCTGCACAAGCCGTCACGTGCCCCGGCAGGCTCTATGATCGTATTCGTTTGTGTGTCGGGACCGCAGAGCCGGGAAATGCAAAAAACGAGACGTTTGCTGCTGCTGTTGCTTTGGATTGTTTTGCGCAACAATTTGGCTGATTTGGAATTCGCTAGGCCGCTGGATAGCCACTCACACAGTCTGGCCTACGCTGAACCAGCAGAATTTCTCGCTTGCTGACCGTGCTAACGTGAATCTGCTTTAAGCTGCTCTGTGTCGTGTCGTCGTGTCCTGCAGGTGGTTGATTCTGCAGTTGATACTACATCGTATGCATTCGTCACTACACCAAACACCGGCTAACTTCTTGAAGTGAGTGATGTGAGTTCTGGTGTGATTCTGCATTCGTGTATGCACCGTCTTTGTGTGACCTGCCCGCCTCAGTGAAACGTGTGGAACAAGAAGAAGAAGAGATAAGAAAAACGTTTGTGGAGAAGAATTGCGAAAATCGGTGTATTTGGCCTTGTTTGTATTTTTGTTTTGCTTTCGCTTGCTGGAGGGAAATATACGTTCTGCTGTGAGCGATTGCCGTGTGGTGTGGTGTTTTGTGATGTGGTGCGACAATGCGAAAGCCAGCTCCTCTAACAAGCAGCAGCAACAATTAACTAGCCAGCGAAGCAGTGGTGAATAGGTAATTGTTATTGAAGAACAGAAGATCAGCTAGAAACGGGAGCGCAAAGCAGTGCACAAATTAAGCATCAAAGACACAAACACAAATCCACACAGACACATACGCTCGAGACCATCCTCAGTCCTCAGCCGACCTCAGACGTTCCAGAGAGAATGATGGATGCGCTATGTGAGAGCTTCGCTGGTCTAACTGCGGTGCAGAAGAGCGCCGTCAGTGTAGTTGTACTCATGTTGACTTCGTATACGTGCCTCTTCGTGCATCGTTACTACCGAATTTGGAGGACGCTGAAAGACATGCCGGGCCCCTTCCAGAAGGGCTGGATCGGCTACATACCACCGGCGTACAACATCTTCTGCTTGGTCTTACAGCACGCGTATGCCGAATTCCTCGAGACCTCAACAGGTGAGTAATCGCTTGCAGAGTAGTTGATTAGTTAGTTAACCAGTTAGTTAGCAAGAGCAATGAGAGAAGATGCCAATATTATTATTATTAGTGTGTTTCGTAAGTCCCCCTAAAGCGGCAACATCACGCAACCTTTTCATCCAACGCGATGCAGAACCATAGGTATGTGTGTGAAAATTTTGCTTTAGGAAAAAAGGTAGCAGCAAACTGATGGGGGCCGGTGTACAGCCGGCTTTCTTTTTTTAAGCTTATTTCCTCTGATTTGAGCTTGATATGGAGATCTTTTGTGAAATATCTCCATATCAAGATTTTTGATATAGAGATATTTCACATGTGACCATGTTACAACTTCAGACAGCCTCAGCTTTAGCATAGAACGCTCGTTGTGAGACTTCCTAGTAAATTATCTGGAGAGTTTAATCGTCGTCGTGCGGTGATGCGCAAATACCATACTGGCTGACGATGATCGGCAGATAGAAACGGGTTTGTCTCAATTGGCAGAATATCTTTGTAAACTGACGGAGAGATAGAGAGAGAGAAACTGAGACCTCAACCGGAGAACGAGACATCAGTTCATGAAAAGATTATTCGTTGATTTCGAATCACCTGCGTTATTTAGTCAAAGACCTTTGTGTTACCTTTAAACTGAGCGTTTCCGGGAGCCTATTGGCGTCGTGTTGCCACTGCCACCGCCGGTCGACTTCATCCACAAAAGCGAAGTTAACAAAGTGACGTTCAGAATAAAGTGAGCCATGTTAAATGTAGAGTAGGTCATTACGCGGCGAGCAAACTCAAAATCGTCATTTTTTACAGCAGCCTCAGAGTATCACACTACTTTTGCGAGTACGCAAATGTTTTTCATCGTTCTATTATCCATTAGCCTTTCTAAATGAGAGATCTAATTTTTTTATCGTCGTCGTCCGTGCCGCTGTCGTTGTCATTGTCAGAAGAGATACTCGTCGAATGATGGGCCAAGCCTTGGCTCTTTGGATTCGCCGTTACAAGTCGATACAATGTGCTACTTCCCCTTGGTGCGCTATCTAAGTATAGATGCTGTATGTTTTCGAGTGTATGTGCAAGTAGTCAAAAAACGATGTCATTAATTCACTCTAATATATATATATATATATATATATATATATATATATATATATAGTCAAAAACACATACCATTCACGTTATCTAAAAATTAAATACAACTGAATGTTTACTACATTTCCATACATAAAGCTAATAATATGTTGATAATCAGACGATGGCTAAGATTAAAGCTTCTGCTCGCCTCGCAGTAGTGACTATTTTTGTGCACTGACACATTCAGCTATTCCCGCCTTCAACCCCATCGCTCATGAAGCCCTAACGTTCTACACATTTCTTTGGCGAGAGCGAAAAATGCTTTTATGCACGCCCGGGACGAGTATCGTGGAACTCGATACCGATGTTGTTGGCATAATACCCATTAAAAAGCCTCTCGCCTTGAAGCCCCAGGACGAGCCGAGAAGCTGGTACCGTTACGTAATAGTACTTCAACTCCAACTTTTTCCTTCAGGGTTGCGTGGGCAGAGCGCACATCGCGGTTTGTACCACATCTTTCGTTTAATTGTGAACGCGGCAAAGTCCTTACTGATGTTCTCGCTTTGAGTATCGTACAAGAGTGCCTGCGCCATTTGTTTGCATGGTACAGAGAGAGAGAAGTCCCATTCAAAGAACTGCGCCAATTGCGTCCTATGCGCGGTGAACGCTATGCATATTTCGAACGTATGTTTGACGTCTTCTATTTCTTTTCATGAGTCACAGAGAATGCACACTGGCGACAAAGACCATTCGATACGAGGGAAGTATTTTCTGAATGTGTCGAAAAAAACTTTTCTTCGTTCAAGTTTATTCACCATGAATTGGTAGTATAAAAATGGGTAGACTTGGTATAGAAAAAACTTTTCTTTACTAAGTCAACCCTCTATTATTATTATTATTATTATTATTATTATTAATACATATTACGACTTTGGAAACAAACTAAATGCTTTGCTGAGCTCGGCCTGTAATTTTGATTATTATTATAGATGTGAGGTCTTAGCCTGTTCAGATATTTACTGCTTTCTACTGCTTTTCCCATGTTTCGCCGGCCATTCTGGTTTAACAGAGCTGTAGTGCAAGTAGGATATGGCCGCAAAGCATGAGACTCTCTTTCACGTGCCGCGCTAAGTATTGCTCATACGCCATTGAGGGCATAGTTACTTCATCTTGTTCTTGCTTCACCGGTAGCTTTCAAGTAAGCCTCTTGGTTCGGATGTGGATGGTATGCCGACCCCTTTTCGAAGAGCCTCTCTTCGGGGCACGCTGCACCTTGAGAGCCTACCGAGGCTTCTGAGATAACTCGATGGGTTGAGCCATTAGAATCCACGGCGTTTTTCTACATAGTTTGCATCAAAATGGCGCGGAGATCGCGGTGCCTATTCCCAGCGCGCACGTTATGCGGAAGGACGTCAGGATCCAGCACGGTGTCGAGCTGAGACGAGCCAACATCCGCTAGTCAAAATACAACAACTATTATGGTATCGACACGCCTTACTGCCGAAATATCATCACTAGTATCATCGAATAGAAAATTGGTGCTGTATCTTTTTTTTTTTAGATTTTCCGTAAGGCTATTGCCCGTGTACGGTTTTTCATGTCATGGCTAATTTTAATCCACTCCAGCATTTACCTTGTCTAAATTGGAAACCATGCAAACCAATTTAAGAGTGGCCGGTCTGGGTCTCGAACCCAGGCCTCCCGAATGCAAGGCAAAGGCTTTGCCACTAAGCCATCTGTCGTTGACGTTATTGTTGCTGTTGTTGCTGCTCCGGTCGTTGATCCGGTCGTTTGTTGTTATTAGTGTTGTTGCAAACCCCCTACAACGAAAGCAAAAAAGAGATCAATAATCATCATCAAGCAGATGTCGTGTTGTCGATTGAGACCAGGATAGAGATCAAGGTCAAGTATGGAACAACGAAACGCAACGGTTAAGCTCCGCCTATCCTGTAGCAATAGCAACAACAACAACAAGAGCCGGAGAAGCACAACAACAACCACAACCACAACCACAACAACAACAACGACAACAACAAGTAATGCGGCTTTAACAACAACCACAACAACAGCCGGAGAGTCACAGCAACAACAACAACAACAACAACAATAGCGTCGGCAGCCACAGCAGCACTGATTACGGCCAGATCAGCCAGATGTGAAGCGGAATAATCGCGGCTTTCGAGACGACAAGCTGTTTACTCATGCAACTGTTGTCGCAACAGTCAGAGCAGCTGCGCCCGTGGCCAGCAACCAGCGCCGCACGACACAGCGACGAGAACAGAGAAGAACTAAGAACAGGCGGAGTCACGTAGGCTCTCCCGGCCGCAGTTCTTCGCGCCCAAGGAACGCTCTCGACGCCGTCGAGTTCATCGAGCCGTCGTCATACAGCAACGCGAAACAGCATTGCGGCCCTTCATCATTGCAGTATCGCAATCACCAGCATCGTCAGCACTATCAGATTCATCATCACCATCCACATCGTCACCACCACCACCACCAATACCACCACGAATATCTTCTTATTCGTCATCATCATCATCATTATCATCCTCATCATCGGGTTCATCATCAACCTCCTTGTACTTTTCCTCTATCTTGTGGTTCATCATTCGAGTGCATCAGCAGCAGCAGAGCAGATGCTATATTCTCATCTCAATTCGCCGAGTCCTCGCCTCTGACTCCGAGCAGCTCGAAAGTGCGCCATAGAGGCTAGAGCAAGCGACGAGAGCAAAAACCTGTAGAGAGTGGGGAACTAGAATGAGAGAGATAGGGGTAGACAGGAGGGAGCGACCTAGTGGCAGTGGTTTCCTGTCGCAAAGAAAGCGCTGAGTAGGGAGTTTTTCTCTCTGATGTTGCCTGTCTCGCTGTAAAGTGCCGCTTTTGAATTTCGTCCCTTCCAACTCTTCCATGTCGAACTGAATGAAGCAGCAGGCCAGCAGCATAACCGCCGAGCGGTCCTAGTGACTTCTGAGGCATTCGGGGCAGATAACGGTAAACGTGTGTGCTCGACTGCATTCTATTTCTACGTAAAATCACCTTTATTGCCACATAAAATGGCTGTATATATATATATATATATATATATATTTGCCATTTTTCCGAATGTATTTTTTTCCGAATGCTTAAGCATTTGTTATGCAGTTTCGCAAATAAACCACGTTCTGAAAAAAAATATATATATACATACATATAAGTGGCATTGCTTGAAATCTAACAATTCAATTGTACGTCAATACGCAAAAAATATATTGCGTACATGTACGGTGATTAATTTTGCCTGGTGCTTCAGCTCTTACCTCTACAGTTCATTGCAATCTGACATGTAAGGATGTTTTGCGTGCAATGAACTTCTGGTAAGAGCTGAGATTTCCACTGGTTCAATGGTTTTTTTTGTAATTGGTTATACGTAAGTCCGGCAAACGGTGTGGTAGATCGGCATATACGAGCTTAACGTCTATACATTATGTTACATACACATCATAAATTACGTGGCTTCCATGATCTTGTATTGTATGAAATGTATACACAACTTATACTAACTATGGTACGGTATGTGTGAAATTGTAATTTTCAACTCCGGTTCTGAAAAAAACTACCTTTGCCACCAAAAAAGCATACATCGCGTCAAGATCGAACTCGCGACTCCGAATGTCGAAATCGTCGGATCTGTTCCACCGCACATTGCATACATTACATGTTTACATACGGTACGCACAACGTATAAGTTAAATAACAATAGACGCACCTACATTAAAAGCACGCCGGAGTTTTCAAATATCTATATAAAAAAATTTCAACATTTTCGAACAAAGCCGGAAAAGCTCTACAAAAGCGTTTGGAGGGTTCTATATCGACATATAGAACATTCTATACATTCTAAAAACCTCGTCTCCCTAATGTACTTTACCTGAGATGCAATTCCGGGTGTCACACATGCACACGTCGAAGAAGGTTCGACCATAACTGGTTGAAAATATTTAGTTGGACGTATATACAAACATAAACGTGCATGGCTACGCCACCGGTGCAACCTTTGTATAGCAGACAACGTGCTAGCTAAATATGTTTTTGCTGTTGTCGTTAGAAAGCAGAGATGAGTATGCAATAAAGATAGTGAATTGTCCCTAAGCCACTTCTGTAATTTGGAGTGTTGAAGTCGATAATGCTTGTTGCACACGAAATCAGACCTGGCTGTACATAACGAGAGGTTCGGCATACTGGATGAGGTCGACTTGTGGATGGCCGGTTTTTAGGCGGCATGGACGATCAGATATTCTTTGCAAACATGTTTTATTTATCGTTCATCTATCTTACATTACTTTCGTTTACAAAATTTACTGTATGCTGTATGCAAAGATAAATTTTTGCAGAAGTTGTAGAAAAGTACTAAGTTGGTTTTGCCCCTCGACCCGGAACCATCACACAGCCCGGTAGTCCACACCCACGCTATAGATGTACTGATTCCTTCGTCATAGCACGCCTCTAACCTAGCCTCTAAGCTAACACTGAGTTTTTCTTTTTCTGCCTCTCGTCCTCCAGATCTCTAATTTCCGCTTTTCCGAGCACAGTAAGCGAGCGATCCGCGGTTTGTCCGCCGCCTGATTTGGCTGATTATCAGGCGCATTTGGATGGAGAGATGCCTGTCTGGTTACTTTTGCTCGTAACTACTCCTGATCTATTTCTGGGACGCATTAGCCTACGTTGGCCTTCCTACGTTGACGTTGGAGTCCCGTCAGTGTTTTCCGCTTGTTGTTGGTAGTTGTCCTTGCTGCTGCTGTGGTTGTTGATTTTGTTGTTGTTGTTATTGTTGTTAATTTTGTTGTTGTTGTTGTTGTTGTTGTTGTTGTTTTTTAGTGTTGTTGTAGTTTGTTGTCGTTTTGTTGTAATTAACATTGTTGTTGTTGCTGTCGCTGCTGCTGCTGCTGCGGCGACTACTGTAGTTGGCACCGCTGCAACTTTCGAACGAAAGTTTCCCGTTGTAGGCGCGAAAGCATCGTCCATGGTCGCAATTTAGCCACCAACCGCGGTTGCTACGCGTACTAAGTGTACTAGCGCCTTGGTGGCACTCGAGCGAGTGCTGCAATCATCATCATTCTTCCGGGGCAGATCTTTCCCCGCTCAAGATCATCTCGCCTTCGTCCCCCATCGCCCATGCTGCACGCCGAGTAGATGAGGGCGTCGAACGTAACGCTACTACACCACAATGAAACCAGCCGAGGCTGCAGCAGTTCAGCAGCAACAGCAGCACCAACAACAACAAATAGAGTCGGGAGCTTCAACAGCAGCTGTCTAAACTTGAAGTTTCCCTTGTCGTTACCGTTGTCTAGGTTGCAGTCGTCGTCGTCGTCGTCGTTGTTGTTGTTGTTGTTTGTTGTTGTTGTTGCTGTCGTTGTTGCTAGGGGTTGCGTGTCGTGCTGGCGGAGGTGAGGTAGACTCGGTCTCGAAACGCGGCGCTGTTCCAAAAGGCTGGCGCCCCTCGTTGCGCTACTCAAATTTCCCGTTGCCGGCTGCCACGGCCTCCGTGTGCAAGCCTACCTGTCTCGAGGCGATGGCAAAGCTTCGCTGAGAACTCGTTGATTTACTAGTCTCCGAACATCACGCCAACTGACTGCCACTTTCAGCAGCAGCAGCAGCATCATTATATAACAGCTACGACGTTGACGACGTCGACGGCAACAATACCGTCAACAGTTGATAACTACGATAACAGCAATTTGACAAATTACACATGGAACAATGCTAGTTATAAGATCACAAACAAACAACAACAAAAACAACAACTATTCTAACAGCAAATAATAACAGCGACAACATTAGCCACATTACTAACGCTGAGCAACAACAAGCTCCTAGTCTAGGGCAAATCCTAGATATCTCAACATGTCCGTCTCTGTAGTTTGGATTGGTCACATTATATATATATATATATATATATTCGCCTCAGAATAAAAGCAACTTGCGTTACAAATATGTATGGCTATATACATATGCATACACATATATTGAATAACGCTTCTTCTACGACTACTACTACTATTACTACTACCACTATTTCACACGCACGGATGAAAAACGCACTGTCTTCACGAGCAAAGCACACGAGAGTGTTAGGCCAAGTCTGCTGAGCTGTTAGCCTCTGACGGACTGCGGTATATTTATTGCCAAGGACAGGGAGGAAACAACAACCTCCTAAAAAGATGTTTTTCATTTCGAGAGTAGAGAGGTGAACCACGTTAGTGAAACTGTTGTTAGGCAGTGTCTGCTAAGCAGTCGGTTCGGCAGCATTCTGCTGCGCATCGTTTGCACCGAAGCTCTCAGCTTCGAACGTAGCCCTAAAGCCCAGAAGTGTTGATGTTTGCCAAAACGTTAGGCGTCCTGAACAACAACAACAACTTGTTTGGTGGAACAGCCTGATGTGGTGGGACGTGTTGGCATGCCATCATCATGTTGTGTACTGCAGATGACTTGTATGCGTCTATGGCCGAAAGAGCATCATCATTCCGAGTCAAACGGTGTGCTATGTATCAAAATGTACGTGTTGACCTAGAGGCAGGTAGCCTAAGCAAACAACGTTGCACGGTGACGAAGGGCTTAGAGCCTTGGGTCTAAGCGCCTACCCGCGGCGGTCTCGACTCGAATTTGGCTGATGTTGTTTTTGACGCTATATATATATACATATTATATATATATATATATATATATATATATACATATATATATATATATTTACTTATATAATTTTTAAATAATGTTTTTGGGTGTTAGGCTGTTGCCAAGCTCTAGACGATTGTCGCCTTGACTCAAGTGATGTTGCCGAAACAAGCAAAAGTTCATTTCAACAGCCGTAGGTCTAGTAGATCAGCCCACCGTAGCACTCTCAACTTTTGGTCACGAAATGTTCCGTTCCGGCCATGTTGCCACATACAACCATATATTTGCCAAATTGAAACAAGGTTAACCGGTCGACGGAACGTCCACATACGCATCAGTTTGCTTCTCTGGCGTTCGATACACTAGACGGACGGGGAGGGGACGGGCTCTCTTGCCGCGCTTTCTCTTTCCTCAAGGGGTTTGAGGTTTCCCTTCACGCCCACCTCCTCTTGCGGCAATTGGCAACGGCAAAAACATCACAGTTATCTCTTCTGAACAGACAGACAGCGTCTATCAATATCGAGGAAAAGCCTTTGCCGCCGGCGATAACACTAGACACCGCGCTGGCGTTCTCGATTCGAATGCATCAAAATGTTGTGTCATTGCAGAACTGTAATGTGACAGGGTGATCGACACGTGCGGGTGGTGCATGCACGAGCTGCAATAGCTACTGGCGGCGTACCCTTTCATTATACACCGTAGATTGAACGTGACGTGAAGTCGTCCTTCCGTCGTCGACGCGAAGTAGACGATGAGATGACACGATGAGTTTGGGCCGCAACACACGACCCTATGACTGAGCTTCTATGCGTATAAGTGTTTGAAGGTGGCGCGCCGCCTCCTGCTGATGCAGGAAACTGTCGACGTAATGCCCTTTGCCCTTACTCGTCTGCATGTGTCACATACGTTTGCAAGACACAGCAGGCGGCAGGTTGCTGGCTTCCTTCCAAGGGTGTTACTTTCGGCACTTCCTGCCTACAGGCACATGGCACAAACAGGACCTGAGCAAGAGCCCGACCAGGTCGTCAGGAGACGCGTTTCCTGCGCTAAAGCTGCTTATCGCACGCGTATGACGTACGCCATTTGCACACGGAGCCCCCTTAAGGCAGAGCTCGTACTCACATGACGTATTCCACAAGGCTTCATAACGACCAGTTAAGTCGCGCTCCGAGGGGCGCCGCTCCTCCTCGCCCAGCGAGCTACAGGCCCGCCGGAAGAAGCTATACTGTCTCACTATGCATCTGTTCTGCTAAGGATGCATCACCATCAGTGTCGATACATGTGCCTGAAACGGAATTTCTTATCCTTCACCAAAGACGTCGAAGACATTGTAACGACATCGTCTGCTGCGCGTTTGATGCTTGCTGCCACACTTTACCACTAAGGCTATCATCACGGCACGTTTCTTGTTGTCTCTGATTCTTTTTGTGCGGCGTAAAGTATCCGTCTGTTCATCGGATTTCCTATGCAACTGAAGCTCTTTTCTCCTTCTTTTAGTAACCATTCCCCCGCTCTCTTGCACTAGATATATCTCTCCTTACCTCCTCGCCCCCCCTCTCTCTCTCTCCCCTCGAGAGAGAGAGAGAGATTCCTTCCCTTCTCTACCCTTTTCATCGAGTAAGTGATTAATTAAATGAGATCCGAGTACACTCGGTTATCCACAGCTGATTCTGGCTGGTCCCGCGACGCGCCATCAAGACGCCGAGTGACCGGCCCGGGCAAACACAGCCCCACAACATGTAGTGTGAGTAGCTGTAACACGAACAGGACAATTTCATTTTCCCGCCAACGAAACAGAGAACAGAATGTGTGCGCCAGATGGTGGCTGCACGGTGGACTTGTACACAATCGTCACTTCTACACCAGCGGGCCACTAAACTCAACTAGCCAGCGCTAAAATCACGACGCCAGCAAGGACCACGACGTTATCACCAACGTCCCAATGGCGTCATCATGGGACGTTCGGGACACACGACTCTTTGCCGACGGTCCGACAATGATGGTCTTATAACGACGAGACAACGATGTGGTCTCGCATCGCTTTTATAGGACAATATATATATATATATATATATATATATATATATATACATATATATACGTATTCCCCGACAGGACCAAAATATAGTAACAAGACTAAAAACGCTTGAGTCTAAAGAACTCCTAAACAATGGTATGTGTTGGCATGCTTCAATGGAGTCGGTAGATTTTGAGTCGAAACGACTCTGAATCAACGAGCTGCGTTGGCACACTTCACTGGGTCGATTAGACGTTAGAGAGTCGTTAGAGAGCGGTTACCGTCTCTCAGCGCTCTTAAAGGCGACATAAAAAAAAGCAATCATATTAGCAGCTGTGTCGGCGATGTGTGTTGGAACTGCGACGACAACGAGAACAGCAACAATAGCTCCCATAGCCGCCGTCTTCTCATCCGCCGTCAGGACGAAAATCAGTCATTGATATCAAAGTGGACAGACAGATAGAGCGCGCCCGCTAGAGGGGGCAGAAAATCTCGTGTAAAGGAACAACAACATATCTCTGGTAGGCAGTGTTCTGCGGCTGATGATACCGTTAGTACAACAACAATAGCAACAAAGCGGACAGACGAATCGCTCTCCGGCGCGGCTCGCCAAAGTTTATTTCCTGTCTGGGCTGCAACTGCATGCACACACATAAACCTGTATATATATATATATATATATATATATATATATATATATATATATATATGGTTTATTTCGCAATAACATTGCATTTCAAGATGGTACATAATTTCAATACAATTCATTCCTTTTATACACTTTAAACACTTCAGCGACCGTCCCACCCGGCGAAAAAGTGCAAAGACCGCCGATGCTTCTGGCAGCTCGCTGCGTGGTATTTAGCGCATATCTGCGAGCAGAACCGGCAACGACATTGATCGTCAACTTGGTGAAATCCTTGAGTCGAACATACCAAGTGATGATAGCCATGCACAATGTATCTTGTGTACACGTGCCGGCTAGTGCATGCCATTCCATCCCAAAGCTCCCTGGCGAGGTACACATCCAATTGCGCTACCTCTGCCGAGGCCTCGGTCACTTTTCCCTGCCACTCCAACAAAAATTGTTGAAGTGGTCCAGTAATAGGTGACCTAAGCCTGACTCTGATTGTTTCCACTGCCGGCCCGCAACCCGCTAGCAGGTACACGAAGCGGCTTTTTGCCGTCCGGGGTAAGCAAAGGACCCGCTTCATATATATTGTGAAGCATCTTTCTAGCTGCGCAAAATTTGCCGCTGAAAGATGGCCCCACACCCTGCCAAGGCTGTAGCTCAACATTGGCACAATCTTAAGCTCATAAAGACGCACGGCCGCACTCACAGACAGTCGTCGAGGGTCTCTCACCTCTGTGTGAATAGAGGTAATAGCCGCTCGACACCTGTCGGCGATGTGCTGGGTAAAGGTCGTTCCCGTATAGTGTAGCCTCAGACCCAGATACGGGAAAGAGTTGACAAACTCCAGCGGTTGGCCACAACAGGGTATTACGTCTGCTGCGGCCAATCGACCCCCACGGCGAAACTTCATGGCTTTCGTCTTCCGCGCATTTATTTGCAGGCCCTTACGGTGAAGGTAACTTTCGACGTCACCGACAATTCGACGAATGGCACCGCGGTTCCGGTGGGCCACTACTATGTCATCCGCATACATGACGACGACGGCGTTTCTAAACTCCTCCCGCACATGGCGAGCTAGGTCTGCGATGAGCAAGGAGAATGCCAGGCAACTGAGAGGGTCCCCTTGGGGGGTCCCTACGTTTTGACAGAGCTGCAAGGTGTCTTCGCCCCTTACGTTTACTTCAAGGCGGTCTTCAGCAAAGAAGCTGGAGAGCACTCGTAGGAAAGAACCACCCACCCCAGCATGTCGAAATGAATCGACTAGTAGATGACGGGGAGCTTTGTCGAAGGCCTTGACACAATCGATAAAGACGGCGTACAAGTGACCCCCGGGCACAGCCAGCACCCGTTCAACTTCCGACTGGAGTACGTGGATCGCGTCCTGTGTACCTCGGCCTTTCCTGAATCCGAATTGCTCCGGAGGTAAGGCCTTCTCCACAGTTGGAAGCACCCTCGAGATAATCAACTTGGCGAAGATTTTCTTGAGAGTGCGTTCCGACGCGATACCCCGATAGAGATTTGGATCGTCCACGTTGTCACCGTTTTTGCCCTTGAATAGCAGAGTAAGCCTGGCCTCGTGCCAAACCTGGGGTATGTGTCCCCCGCTGAGTATCTGATTAAACAGCTTACACAGCTCCTCCGCTAAAACATCGGACGACTTAGCCCAATGTTCGTAATAGATCCCATCAGGACCACTACTCTTTTTCTTGGGTAACCCGCGCAAGATCTGCACAACTTCCTCCACCGTAAACGGCGAATTCATGTCGTGCTGCTCATATATATATATATATATATATATGAGGCAGTAACTTGTCAACCCAGTCAAACCTTACTCACAAAAGCACAACGGGTTCTGGTTGGTTTCGATAGTTTGGGTCTACCTGCTCGTAGCACATTTTCATTGCATTCAGACGAAATTAAGTCGGATAGAAACCTTTCTGTTTGTGTAGGCGAAGAAATGCCACACACGCACATGGACGGTGGGGAGCAACCTGAGTTTGGTTTAATATGTGGGTCTCACACAAATCACTGCTGGCTGCCACACGTATGCGTCAAACGTTCCCGTAGCCCTTCATACATTGAAAAAAAGATACTTTTGCTCATTTTAGCAACGCCTCTAGTAACGTCAATAATATCAAGTCATTTGATATATAGTAATAATTGTTATCATACATGATCTTTTATGTTTAACTAGTAGAATTGTTAGGTGCGATGTCTGGTTCACCTTTTCCGTTGGCTTTTTTTGTCACTGGCGTATCACATGGCACCCATAATGGAAATTACCCCCCCTACAGTCAGCTAAATACAGCATTTGCCTCAAAACGTGTGCCCCACGACGATATCCTGTTATCTCATGAATGTGCTTAAAGAAATTTTTGAGGAGCAAATCAGTGCACTTATTTTAGAGTTTATTTCCTAATGTATTCTAAGGAACCCGGATCAAACACACCTCCGATGGCATGATGAAGCTTTTCTGATCACGACGGATACGAGCAAGGTACCCTCGTTTAAAAGGAGATTTGTCGGGTGTTCCCTTCGTTTGTTTAGTATTATTAATATTATTATTATTATTAGGTACGTGCTTGCATTGTTTTAATAAACTTGATAAATCAAGTTTTTTATTAACACTGACAGACCGGACTCGATAGCGCTGCGTTTGTTGGAGAGCCCATCAGAGCGTTTACGGAACAAGGTACTTGAGCGTGAAGGAGTTTTTTTATGTAGCAATTATCACTGGACGTCCCGGCAGACCGTGTGACGGTTATACGAAAATGCATTAGACGTATCCATATATATATATATATATATATATATTTTTTTTTTTTTTTTTTAATTTACTTTTTGTGTCCAACTCGCTTCGTGGAGTGTACCTCGACAAGTGCGCCTCTTGACTGGATCGTCGCTTAGTTGTCGGACCGACGACCTGCCTCTCGACTCGGTGGCGGAGCGTTTCAAGGGTGGACTCGGCCGTTACAGGCCGTTACAGCTATTACTCCCCCTGCACAGGGCAGATTGGAGACTCAACCACAGAAGCTGTGGCTACAACAGAAGAGCTGTTGCCTCACCAGTGGCTATTAGACCTTCGTGCTTGCGTAAAGCACCGCAAACTGTTGAACTGAAGTACTGGTCATCGTCGCCGTCGTCTTCGTCGTCGTCGTCTTCACGTTCTTCGTTGTAGTAGCATTAGGAGTAGTAGTAGGAAAGCCCTCGCATCTGCGTCGATCCGGCGCGGAAGCCGTCCTTGAAGCGCGGTTTCGTCCTCACCGGCGCCGCTTTCACTATCAGCATCACCATTACCATCTTGGTCTGGCTCTTTTCGCCCACTACACACACTTTTCTCTCGTATGAGCGTCGAGCTCCCACACGCCAGCGCAGCCCAGCCCAGCCCAGTCGGAAGGAGCTCAGCGGAACTCTCGGCAAGTTTACGAAGCTAATGGAAGCAGCAGCAGCAACAGCACAAGAGATTACCAAACCGGCAGCTGGCCAGCTGTTTGCTCAGCGGCAGAACCTGTCGCTGTAGTCATCGTCGTCAACCGTCTCTTTGTCACTGTTTAGTACTCGTAGGCGGCTAATCGATACTATCTTAAGCAGCGCCTCAAAAGTTATTCCCCATGCGGGACTGCTGCCGTAACTAAGCTCGTTATATATATATAGAAAATATTGTGATGATTTATTCATCACTTGCAATACGTTTGCACACTCGGCAGTGCTTGCCTCAATATATATATATATATATATATATATATATATCACTATAAGGAGCTTTCACTAGAGTGACACATATATATATTTTTATTCGTCTTTTTGGGAATAGTTCTCTGTTTACGGCACGTGTACTCTACGGTCGTTGGATCGATTACGCCATTTTCCGCAGGTTTTTGCATTATCTATAAATCGATTAGAGGAAGATAATTGAGCCTGTGCGTTTATTTAAGCCGGTTACGTATAGTCAAAACGTCGCCGGGATTCATATAGGTGGACGGTGCTCATCGCACGTGGTATGAATATTATTATAATAGCTGTTCCAGATAACAGACAGGTTTTGGGATTCAAAAAAACTGCGCTATGGTCAATAGAAATACCTTACATAAGTGTATGCCAGAAAAACTCAATGCGAATTGGGCAGCATTAGTATAGCGTTAGATAGGAAAATCAAATCAATGATCAGAGGAACTAAAAGCCATATGAAGTATGGCTTAGGAGTATGGAGTTCAAGAGGTAAAACAGGTACCTTATCATCGGTAGTTATATATTCGCAAGAAACGTTAATAGCACAGGGTTGAGGTGGCAGGTTGTGGGAGGTCGCTTCTATTCATTCAAGTGTCTTTCTTGCTCGTTGTAAAGTATATGGTGGTTTTGAGAATATATTTAAGAAAGATTCAAGCGATGCCTGTAGGAAGGCGCAGCATATTAGTTAGATATGACAGGGTAAAAAAGTCGGTAAGGTGTAGAAGTTTAAAGGCGTTGAACAGATATGCGGTGGCAAGGCAACATATGCGAGATTGCAAGGTTTGGAAGGCAATACATGTTCCAGGGTTGACAATTGTAAACGCTGTCCTTGTACATACCTCGAGCTTATGGAACTGAGAAAATCAGAAGGGATTCCGAAGGAGGCAATAAAGTTAGAAAGTCTTACGGGATAAGAGGCAATGATAGATAACAAAACGAGCGTTCAGCGGGCACGTTATGAAGCGTTAGATGGATGGTTAGTGAGTGTGAACGATTAGGTGGTACAGAAGATTTAGAATACAGAGAAGCGTTAGAAATGGGCGAAGGAGCAGGTCGAAATTATGCAAAAGAGCTTACCCCGATGAAAGGTGCTTAGCTCACCTCAAAGTGAGAGTGCAGTATAGATATTTATCAGCCGCAGCGTTATGCGCTGGTATAACGCTGCAACTGATAGATAAATAAATAAATAAAGAGTACACGCACTTATCAAGCAAATAAACAAAACCAGCTAAGGCTGCAACTGCCACCACCACAATAACTGCCGTTAGAATCTTTATTGTATTATTATTATTATTATTATTATTATTGAAACAGTCGCTTGCTACTCGTCAATGTTTGATCGCGTTCGTTTTAGCTCCCTCGGCTATACCATTGTCAAAGCCCGCCTTACGTGCATGACGACGGTAGAGCTTGGCACCTGACCTCGAAAAGAAGTATTTGATTGAATTCCTATCGGACATTGACATACACCTATTTGTTCTTTTCATGCGTTTCGAAACAATAGTCGCGCTTAATGAGGGGTTAGCGTAAATCGCTACTTAGTGAACAAGTAGTCGGACTAAGAGAATAGCAGCCAAACTAAGTTCTAGTAGAATTTCAAAATCTTTACTTTAAGTGCTTTCTGGTTCGACGACGGAAAAACAATACTTTAGTGGTAGCTCTTCTCACGACAAAAGTTTCCGTTTTCCGCCCGGCAATACAAGCGTTTAAGTAACAGCTAGCATTCGCATACTGATTACGATCTACGATTATTTATATCTTCTCAGAACTAATACGTGCACAGTCCAACGGAATGCTGAGATTGATCATAAAACGTACATCAAGTGAGAAATACATATGTATGTATATGTATATATATATATATATATATATATATATATATATATATATATATATATATATATATATATATATCTATATATATATATATATGAGGAAATGGGCGGGATAAAATGGGTATACGATAATTCAAGAACGAGTGGGCTATTAGCAGATGCCAGGGCAGTTGGATACAGTGATACAAAAATCTAAATCTAGGGAGAGGCAAAGTACCGAATGTCGAGCTTGTGGGTTAGGGAATGAGTCAATCGAACATATTGTAAAATAATGTACAGCTTTGGAGAAAGCAAAGATATAGAACTGTTGGAGGCCCTAGCTCTAGGACCAAATGTTAGAAAAAACCAGGTCAATATTACAAGGATGAGGTTGTCTCAATGGACGGCAATAACTCAGTAGGTATTGGAGGAAACATTGTTTATATGGATGCGTAGGTAACATATACGCTGCCGCTCTAACCGCCCCTGATTACAAGGGGTGACATGTGTATTTAGATATGCATGCCAACTGAATTTTAAATCAATCAATATAATACGAATTTGTGCAAGTACTACTAACACGCAAAGTTCGGCCAGTTTAATCAAATATGCGTTGCCAGCATAATAAACTGCGATATAATTTATTGGCGTCTCATATTAATTATCCATCCCTCATTTATTATCATTGTCACTTAAGTCGGGTACAGTGCAAATAGAACTATGACCATGGAGATTCCACCACTGGTTTGCCCTTGAGTTAGCCAGCTTGCTCAATTGACTAACGTCTCGCACTCACCTTTGCGTCAGTTTTGGCACCGGTCATGCACGTCGTTTCCTAGCAATTACAATAGAGGATTACTTCTTCGATTTTGTTGCCTATTACGCATAATGGCTAGAGAATACTGATGGTATTGAATATATATATACATAAATATATATATATATATATATATATATATATATATATATATATATATATATATATACATAAATATATATATATAACGGATCGTCTTCCTTAAACAATGTCTGGATTTTGATGTACAATGTGGAAGCGCCGCCTTCGTTCGGGGCATACTCGTGAAGTGGTCTTCGTCTGACCTAAACGAAACGGACACACGATAGTCACCGTGCACGCCCGCTAGATATATTGGTTTGGCTAATCCATCGTTTTACTTGTAACCCACACACACATATATATATATATATATATAAAGTTGTAAACGAGATATATATATATATATATATATATATATAATCATTTATTTATGTGTGACAAAGTATACAATTGTGGTGTAAGAACATGTGCACAACCCGCTCGGGGCAAAACTCGAGGTGTTAGGTCCAGGCTTGGGCTGGTCCACCTAGCCAGGGTACCTCTCACCGAAGCGGCATTCCCCCTCTGAACGTCTAATGAGAGACGTTGTAGTAGATATTCGCCTGCCCTCTTGTCTCCTGTAGCGAGTGCCAGTTTTCTCCCGACGTCGTTGAGCAGTTTCTTCGTGAGCACTCCAGGCCCGCCCAATGTCTCGAATGCGAGAGGTGAGAACAGGTGTGGGTAGCCGACACTGGAGTACTTTCTGCACTTGGCTGCCTCCGCCAGGGCTACCGCGTGTCCAGGGCGGGCTGCGCCCGTACCGACCATTGAGGGGGCTAAAGAGTCGGTTACGGTCGCGTCCCATACCAGCATTTGGCCCCGCTCGAACGGAGTCAAGGTCATACCATCTGGTCTCCTGGCATCATCTCTGACTAAGCCAGACGGCTCCAAAATGCATGGGTAGCCTGCCGATCGCAGCCCCCTGCTGAATGTCTCATTCAGGGCTGAGTGGCGCGCGATTCTACCTGAACTTTGGGGACAGGAAAGTCCGTGGTGGCCTAGGGAATCGACCTCGTCACCGCATCTGCACCGGTGTGGGGAGACTAGCTCTGCTCCCAGCCTCAACCCGACTAGTATGCGAGTGGACTCGTCGTCCAGGAGGGTGCCTAGCTGAGGGCTTGGGAGGGCCTGCAGCCATGCACCTGCACCCGGTGAAGAAACTGCCAGTAGCCTCGCTTTGTTGGCGGCCGTAGTTGTTCGGTCCCATAAGCCATTCCAACGACCGTTGTTTGCCAGCTCTGACCACGCGCGCTGAAATGAGGGGGTCTCCGGTAGAGACCCACAAAATGCAATGGCATCTTCCTGAGTTCGTTCAAGCGTAGCTCGAAAATTTGAAACTGCTTCGGGGTCCAGATTAGCTTCAACGCCACTCGTCGCCGAATGCAAGGATGCGATGTGTGCTGCGATTGCAAGAGAAACTGCTTCAGGCAGGCCCAGTCCACCTCTGGCTACCGGTAAGGCGGCTTGAACTAAGGGGTCGTTTCGCAACCGCAGGTTAAGTATAGATTCCAACGCCAGGCCTAGCTTCAAGTTTATTTCCTCCAACTGGGGCGAGAAGGCTGAACACTTGATTCCCCTGAACAGGTAGTTTAGCCTTGACGCAGAGAAACATGCGCGCAGAAGGTACAACCCCCGGTGAGCGCCCAGCTGGGGAAGGCGATTGAAGCCGATCTCGAGCTTTTCTCTTTCTTGTTCGATTTTCGGTCCAAGGTGGCAAGAAAACAGGGGTACCCCGAGGAGGTCCAAGTCGTCGCCTGTTACGCGGCACCCCGGAAGAAGATCCCGTAAAGCGGAGATATCGGCTGTACCTGAGCCGATAATGTGAACCTCACACTTGGTTGGGTTCAGCTCCAGACCACTGCATGTAGCGAAACTTAAGATCTTCTTTATGTCCTCACAGACCGTACCAATGTTGCCTGCGATGACCCCGTCATCTAAATACCAAAGGTTGAGTGGACTCTCGAGTGAGTTCACCAAGTCCTTAACGGCAAGACAGAACAGAGGGGGGGCGAGGGGGTCTCCTTGCTGAACCCCTACAGCCGAGGTGAGCAGTGCCGAGGGTAAAACCAAGTGCGACGAATCACCGTAGGCCAATTTCACTTGGTGATAGATGCCAGGGGCCTCATCTCCGACCACTCTCAACAGGTGATTCCTTTTCACAGTGTTAAAAGCGTTCTTAAAATCAAGCTTAACTAGCACGGACGAATCGATTCGAGAATCTATGAAAGCCCTGGTGGCGTGGATCATTATTTCAGCACCCCCCTTGGTATAAAAACCCAACTGGTGGGGCCCAATTGCTAGGTTGATAAGATCTCTAGAATCCCTCACTGCTAATTTTGCCGCGACCCTACGTAGTACTGAAGAGCAAGCGATAGGTCTGAACGAGCCGTCTTTCTTCTTCAGCGCAAACAGTCTCGCTCCGAAGATGAGGGGACACCACCTTGGATGCGGGGCTCCCCATCGCAGTAGGTCAATTACCTTCGCTAGGGCCTTACTAAGTGTGTCGGATGAGCAGCCGAGAGTCGGTGACAGAAGGTCCTGTAGGAGTCGAGGTCTCATAAAATCCAGGCCCGCGCTCGAACTCTTTGCAAATGATCCGACAGCAAAACGAACATCCTCGGCCGACGTAGATGAAGGTAAGAGCTGTAAGGGTGGGGGAGACGGCCAGCACAAGTCCGGTTGCGCGGGGGGGTGTTTTTCCCGTAACGACGCTGCGGCCGCTGGCTCATCGACCATGACGTCATCAGATAGAAGAAGGCGGGCTGCTCCGGACACGTCCCCGTCCGATAGCTTGGCTGACACGGCCCGCGTGATCGACTGATTTTGCTCAGCATTACCACCCGACTCTCCTGCCGTGAGCAGGGGAACCAGATCTGTAAGCCGAACGCCGCGTCGAAACTCCACTAAGTTCTTTCTGATGACCACTGCTAGAGAGCGTGTATCCCTGCAGCCTATTGGTAACCTCAGCACGACTGGAGCGAAAGAGAAAAGCCCGAGCCATGCGGCGTCGTCGTTGTCCGAGGCAACCTTAATGCACACCTCTGACAGGGCGTCAGCCACCGACTTCCTTACCACTTTGGGCAAGATACGAACCAGCTTTCCATTTTTCATGAACGCCTGGATGCACTCCGTGAGGTCGAAATTGGACTCGTTCATGACGCCGTTAGGGACTAGAGTGGCGCCCCCGCCCCCATGTTTGACCGTGACATGTCTACGGAAGCCTCGCCTGGCGAAAGTTTGGCCGCATTGGTGACAAGTTACCCTATTAGACCCCAAGGGGTCTGGTGTGGTCGCAGGGTTCTGCCCTGATGTGGAGCTTGGGCCGGCGCCTTCTGAAGGATCCGGCAAGGTGGCATGTATGGGTTGTGTCACTGTCCTGCAATTGTTGTGATCACCCGTCATTATGATTGTCTAAAATTGCTAGCAACCGACAGCAGCGCCAATAAGGGCTGTAGCGCGTTCGTGATTGACTTAACCATTTTTGACAGTTCGGACTTTATAGATATTAAGTCCCGGACTAATCCGGTCGATCCTTGAGCCACTGGCTTGCGAGGTCCCCGAAGACGAGTGCGAGTGACGTTCGTTCGTGGCTTAGCTCGACGACGCTGCTTGGGAGCCGCTCTGGGCCGAGGCAGAAGGAGCTGCGGGGTGGTGTTTCCCCCAACCGCGATGCCGCGCACCACTGAGGCATAAGTCGCCTCCTGCGGGGCTGATGAAGCTGGGCCAACAACACTAGAGCCCCGTGAAGAGGGCGCAGGCGCTACCAAGGCTTCGTTAATAGATGCATCCGGGTGGGTAGCCCGAACCTGGTGGAGGGTTCTGGCTTCCATTAGGACCCGATTTCTTTCTCTCAGGTAGAATAGTCGCGGGCAGCTGGGTGATTTTGCGTCGTGAGGTCCACCGCAGTTGACACATTTGGCTGCGTTAGGACAGTCGGCAGCTAGATGGCCCCCTTTGCCACAATTGCGACAAGCCTTAGGAAGTGAGCAGCTCGCCGCAATATGGCCAACCCTGGAGCAGTTGAAGCAGACTCGGGGCTGGTCGGGTTCCAAAACCACTGCATGCGAGCGGTAGCCCAGGAACACTGACGCCGGTGGTTGACGATCGAAAGTCAGGATCACTTTTGGCAAAGGCTTCTTTTGATTGCCAGAAGAGACGATCAGTCTTCGGGCAGCTGTGACGCCGACGTTTGATAGCTCCGTTACAATCTCTTCCTCTGTTAGCGACGTGCAGACACCTTGAATCCTGGCCTTAAACGAGGCCAAGCCTGGGCAATAGGCGGTCACCGGGATGTCATCTACGCATGTTAGGCGTGAAAGCTTCTGAGCCACCTCGATGGAGGAGACGTTGATAAAGATGCTACTCTTGTCGCCAGAAATTCGGCCCTCCGGCACTAGACTGTGAATAGCCTTGAATAGCCTTAACATCGAACCTTCCTTGAAGTCGGCTAAACTCCCGTCAGGATTCTCCTTGTGTCTGAGGCGAACCCTGAATGCTCCAAATGCTCCTGAATTGACTTCGCTTTTCAGCCGGTCTAATTGTTTTTGCTCCCGCAGCACGGTCTTTTTAACCCTTGCGCTAGTAACAACGGTGAAACCATCGTCAAGCGAGGGCTCATCAACCACCGAGTCAGCATCGACGCCTTGCCTTCTTCGCTTGACGCCCGCCGATTTGTTACTCATGGCGCTAGCAGGCCTCGATATGTCATCGACGGCTGTAGGTGCATCGGTGCGAATGTTTGCTATGTCCAGGCTAGCTGGAGGCACAGCTAGCCGGGCCGGGTCATTAGGACCCATAATCGCGTTTCAAATTCACTCGCAATGCCTTGTATAGTTATATCGCCGAGTATATGTATATATATGTCACCAATGTGTGTATGTATGTCGCCTTGTATATATATATATATATATGTCACCACTGTCTTGTATATATATGTCGCCTTGTGTATATATATATAACCATATATATATGTATGTCACCTTCTGTATATATGTCACCAGCGCCTTGTATATATATGTCACCAAGGCAAGTGATTGTTTACAAACAGTCGCACTGGCGCCGAATGTAGGCGCGTGCAGGCACGCGGAATCAGCCGGTTGCCAGAACGGCTCCACCGTCTAAATTGACGGAACAGAAGCCGTGTTATGGCGTGGCTGTTTTGGAACACAAGTAATAAAAAGTATGCTGCACAGGAGCACCGATTAACTAAACGGCACCTCACGGTTCACGAATGAAACAGTCTCTAGTCTTGAACGGAGCGCAATGTATAGGCGATCCGACTGGGCCACTGCCAAGTCAGGCCGTAGCACACGAGCCAGGAAACATCGCACTATTCGTAAGTCACCGAAAACACGTCCGCACACCTCGACGTTCGAACGCCGAGTATATATATATATATATATATATATATATATATATATATACAGAAAATAAATGAAGTCGATTCCCAAAAACATATGTACATATATACACGCATACACATAATGAGGAAATATATACATACAAATATGCACATACACGCATACACAAACATTTTGTATAACACACGTGTATCGTGACTGGTTTTTATGGCTTTCGTCATTGCGTCTGTGTGTGAGTGTGTGAGGCTTCGGACGGAAGGGCATAGCTGTTTGCGACCAGCAACAGCAACAACAGCAACAACAATAACAACAGCAACAGCAACAACAACAAAAATTACAACAACAACAACAACAGCAACAACAATAACAACAACAACAATTACAACAACAACAACAACAACAACAGCAGCAACAACAACAGCAACAGCAGCAGCAGCAACAACAACAACAATAACAACAACAACAATGCTATAGGCCTCCGCCGCCAACAAAGAATAAAGACACAACACAAGGCACTTGTTGCACTTCCTGCATTTGCGTTCATGGCCGTATTGGTAACGGTGCGGCGTCGAACCGATGTTGAGGCAATCGCAGCCGCCGGCACGTAGTCATACCTCAGACCTGGCCGATCGACAACCGCTACGTGGCGACGTCAATGAGACTGTCAGTACGGTCGAACATCCACAGTCACACTAGCAGACCGCTATGCAGCAACAACAGCAGCAACGATAGCAACATTAACAGCAACAACAATAGCAACATTAACAGCAACAACGACAAGCGCCAGCCGACGCCGGCTTCGTTGCCAAGTTCAGGGTCGTCCACCACGTTATCGTCGTCATCGGCGGCGGCGGCGGCGTTCATCTATCATCACCACCGCCTATTTCTTTCTCTGCTTCCGTGTCTGCGTTTTGCTTTTCGCTTCTCCCTGCGCTTCATCATTTTCTCTCTCTTTCTTTCTCTCCCCCCCGCCTCGTCTCTTTATTTTCTCTCTCCTCAATTTGTTCTTCATCTTCTTGCCTCTTCTCACCCTGTTCCATCGGCAGTCATGTCGCCGAAAGAGGGGACCCTCGCCAGGCTGTGGGGTAAGCACCCCCTTCGCCCCACAAACGTACACACACACACACACTGTCCCACAATCGAATAGCACAGACTACGACGGGGCACATACATAGATCAGAGAACTATCGAAGCGAGGGAACGGAGGCAACCAGATGACGGTTGACCTGTGTACGCCGCTCGTGACGAAATCGCGTTGATTGCGTTGACAGTTCCGAGAGAGAAAGAAAGCTAAACTGAGCGTTTGTTCTGAGAGAGAGAGCTGAACTAAGCTTTCGTTCTGTTCGGTCACGGACGGTCACTGATGATGAACGAACACGTGCCGTTGTGACCGCTGCAGGCGTCCATTTGCCACCTTCTGGGGGCTTCCTGTCCGGGTCGGTCGCATAGCTCGATCATCTTCTTCAGTTAGCAGCCAGCCAGTTTGGATTTGATGTTGTGCATCTGTTGCGTGTCTCGGTTGTTGTTATTGGGTCCGCCCAATTGTTCCGGTAAACGCTCATGGCGCCGTGGTCGGTCCGAATGTCTTTTCGCCGTTTCGCGCTTTCTCTATCGCTCTCTGCCCAAATCCTCCTCATCCTGCCCTGCACTCTATCGCATTTCGCTTTTTCTCCTACTCTCCCTCTCTCTCGTATAGTCTGTCTCTAGCGGAAGTAACCAGACGTCCATCAGAAGATATCATGGGCATGCCATACGAGTGTATGGCAACGGGGCATACGGAAACACAAGTATCTTCGGCACACCCGTAAACACATATGCATAAGCATACAAGCATAGGCGGACGCTCGATCGTTCGCCCGTTCGTCGCGTAAGAAAGGAGCATAGCCATCCACACGTGCACACAGCCATCTGCACCGTCGCTAGTCAGACTGAGGGACTTCAGCTACTACCATCATCATCATGTCGACGAAGCAAACATTCAAAAGACATACACATATGTATGGGCATACTTATGCACACACACACACACACATGGAGACACGGTATGTTTATGCTATTGTTTATCATAGAGCAAGGTGAAAACGCACAAAACCACAAAACCTCTAAGTAATGACGACGACGACGGCAGCAACAACAACAACAGCAACAACAACGACAATAACAGCAACAACAACAACGACAGCAAAGAGGAAAGCGGAGAAAGGTCTTGACCATTGGGGGTATTCTGCGAAAGATTCCTTTCTGGACGGTCAGTCTGCCCCTGCGGGTCATGCGTACATGCGAGCACAAATAGGTCAATCATCCTCCTCGTAGTGCTTGCTTATTGTCGGTAGCCACTCATCGCTCGTTACACGCTACACTTGCCTGCATTGCTTGCTACACAATAGACGGCCAACGAACGGGCCCCCGGTAGTGCAGAACGCAAATACTGTACGTGAAATACTGTCGTCAGTGGTCGGTAGCAATGATGATGACAACTGAGCCATAGGGCGGCATAGGCTTGGGGCAAAATTATATATATATATATATATTTTTTTTTTTATCTATATTATATTTATATACGTATGTATATACATGCATCACAAGAACGCATGCTGACAGAACACGGAACCCGACTAGCCACGACCGACAAATGGGAATCTAACTAACTATCGAAAGACGATCAGATGCTTAACCAAGCGAACTAACTATCGAGAAATGATCGGATGCTTAATCAAGCGATCAAAAGCATGCTAATCAGGCTTGGCCATCGCCACCAGCATCAACGGCCGCATGACGACACCACCAGGAAAAGAGTTACTTTCCGTGCAGTGTTGCGCTGCCTTGGCGGCGTGAAGTTCGTCATGGCACCGAGAATCGCTGACGGCATGTCACTTGTTTAGCGCCAGAAGAGAGACGTGTATCGTTGTTGTTTTTGTTGGTGCTGTTGTTGTTGATTTTGCTGCTGTCGTTGTCATTGTTGTTATTGTTATAGTCAATATCGTCGTCGTTGTGAAGTATCGCTGGCAACCTGGCACGCATGAGTAAAGACGATTTCCGTACGGCATACGTGCATCTAAGCATACGGGCCCGCGAACGTGTAGATAATCATCTCGCGCGCGGCAAAACTTTCGCCGGCTAATGTATTCTATCAAGAAGCCATATACATGTTTGATGTGCGTGTATTTAAGCGTGTGGTGCGCCTGACACATGTGTCAAATGGAACGCTGACGCATAGCTAACGTCGGTAGTGAAAGGTCGTATCGCGAACTGCAATAATAATAATAATAATACTAGTAAAAATGTAGCCCTTCGTTGTTTTTGGTACTATTGTACAATGAGGTATTGTACAATATTGTTCATTAGAACCTTCTGAATAACCGAATCTGCTTACTGAGTCATTTGTTTCTAGCAGCCAGGCAAGATTGTAAACGAACATAAATGTTCAGGCCATAAATGACCAGAAAATAACGTTACAAACTACCAGGTTTCTCACTGCCCAGAAATACTTCGTTTGAAGAAGCCGGGATTAGATCATTCATGATCAATGGCAAATATATAACAGGCAGTTTCTTATAAGTTGCAGCAGCCGTAGATCCATTATGATATTTGACTACACACAACTTATTTGGATCAATGAACCCCGCGTTTTCAAACGCTATCTGCTCTGTCATGTTTTGTCGTTTTGAAATCCGGCATTGAACCGTCAACAACAACAGTCATCGTTGGTACATCTCCGCTCTGTGATCATTTTGCCCATTTTAAAGAAGTGTGGAGGATTCAACGTCTCCCTCACTTGACGCCCCACATAACACTTGCACCCCGGCCGAAAACTTGGTCGTTCCTGTCACAGACACCTCCTCAGCAATGTGGCAGTGGACAAGCCATCGGTCGTATCTCTTGTTCAATCTAGCGTCAATAGTAAACGTATCGTAATGTCACCTTATTACGATGACGCTGATATTGCCGAGACGATCAGTGCGAGTCTTGCGGGGCCGGTATTATGTAAAAAAACGTGACAAATTTTAGTACGTTTGCCAAAGGGGAAACAACACATATGTTATCGCCGTTTTTGCCCATGTGTGCCCGTTTGCGTGGGGTATGTATCCGCCGCTGAGAACCTGGTGAGGCAGACTACGCAGTTCCTCTGATAAAACATCAGACGATTTGACCCAATGTTCGTTATAGATCTTCTCAAGACCACTACTCGTATTCTTGGGTAGCCCGCGCAAAATCTGCACAATCCCTTCCACCGCAAACGGCAAATTCATGGGGTGTTGCTAGAAAGGGAGCGGTTGCTCAATAACTGGGTCTCGTGCGCGATCGATTGTATCGGGCACAAGGGCAGTAAAGTGCTGCCGCAACTGTCTGTTACCATGCTGTGCATACTTTTATTCTGCCGTGAACAATGTAACAATACAGGGGTTTGTGCTGTGCTCTCTCAAGCATGCGCATCGTCAAAATACTCATCATATCGACGCTTACTCTCCATAAGTAATCTATCTGGGGATTGGAGTGTAAGCCCGTGCTTGACGCTGGAGCTTCAAAACTTGCCCGCGTTTCAGGTAGCAGGCCGATGTAAACCAGGGCCACGCTCGCCTCCATCTTACAGCCGCATTAAAGTCGTGATTGCTCTGTTTAACGTCAGAAGTGAATCCCAGCAGCCTTGACACGCGTGTTGATACACTCAAATCTAGTTGCCTCGACAAATAAGTTGTCGGCTGCCGACGTGGGCCGACGCGCCCCCGGCCAGACACACACGGAGACGCTAGTACTGGCAGGTGCCTGCGTGCTGTAAATATAAAAAAAAACGCATATTGATATGCCGTCAAATGTTGAAGATTGTAAGACAGGTGGTCGATAGTGCTTTTTCCGCTTTGGCAAACGTACGTGAATTTATTACGTTAATTTGCACAGTACATGCCCCGCTAGGATCGCACTGACCACATCGGCTATAACACACCAGAATCTTCGTAATGAAGTTAAAGATTTCAAGGTTAAAAGCAGATAAAAGAGGTAGAACAATGCGAGGTTGAAACTACCTGAGGTGAGTGTCACCTAACACTCACCTCGACACACATTTTGCATTCGGGGTGACTCTGTTCGTATATAGAACGTCACAAGTTTATATGAAATGGTACAATTGAACTGGGAAATCAGATTGTTCGTTACGGATTTTTCCTATGGAAACTTTAGCCAACGTGTGTTGTATTTATTGCTGCTACTAAGTGCATAGCCATTAAGCCAAAGACTAGAAAATGTTGCTAGGAGTGCACGAAGCACATCTGGACAATTTTACTTAGCGCTGAGTATATTCGTTATTGAAGTTGTGCTCTTCGTTACAAAAAAAACAAACGGAGGCAACTTAGTTAGCCGTACTTCTAGGTCAACCAGCGCTCTAGTTGTTTAGAGCCATGTACAACATAGGGGATGTGCCGCGCGGTAATATCCCGTATTAGCAATTTTTTCCTGATCCAGGCATAATGATGTGCACTGCAGCAAATTATTGCGTGTGAAAACCAGAGCTGTGAAATGTTATGTACGCGAATCATCTGAAATTAGACGTGTTTCGCGCGATAGAGATTAATGTAGGACCGAACGGAAACTCCTTTATTCACGTAATAAAGGATAAGGAAAGGCTTGTCGCAACAGGGGCCTGCGCAGTTGTCCTGTTGTGAATATTCCTGGACACGCGCCAGACGCACATAACATTGATGTGCTTCATTCTTGCAACGCATCATTGGCCGCACTCCAAAAAAGTGATCAATAAAACTCGCACCCACAAGTTGTGCTAGAACCCGTTTGTCATAATTCCAGTTTGCGTCCATTAAAGGCGGTAAAAACATATTTTTTGTACGTATTTATATATTTCTCACTCGATAGTGCTATGTATAGGATGTAAAAAAATATTTAAAAACATATATTTATATACGTAATGTCTACGTATGCTGCCGCTGTGAGTGCCTCTAATTTAAAGGGGTAACATGTATTTAGGTACACGCTTTAAGCGAATAGTAAATTTATACATATTTTTATGTCCAACATATAGCACTACCGTGTGATATATATATATATATATATATACATACATACAAATACTGTGAACCTGAAGATGGCCACGGAAAGGCGTTGCGAGACGATATATACTCCAGTGCTTGATCCGCTAACGGTAGAACGGTAGAATAATGTGTCGTCATCATCATTGTTTGCAGGAGTGTTCCAGCTGCTGAACGGTCTCTGTGCGTGGTTCGAGCGGGACCGCATTTTCAAAGTGTACCTGGGCTTTCAGCCGGCCGTGATCGTGTACAAGCCCGAGGCTGTCGAGGCGGTGCTCAATCACTCGACGAACCTCAAGAAGCCCATGCTCTACAGGCTGCTAAACTCGTGGCTCGGTACCGGCCTGCTTACGAGGTATGTACGAGTTGACACACACGTCGACTGACCATAAGCCTCAGTCTTTCTTCGATTCCCGCGCTATGTCTCGATGACGGTCCCGTCAATTCGCCTCCTCTATTCTATCCTCTATCTTTTTCTGACCGGCAAACACAGTCAGATATCCATCGAAAGGCAACTGTGGTGGGAATGATGCTCACTGTTACTTCATCACCCACAAGTTGTTGTCAACGCACATCTGCCGTCTAATTTTTTCAAACTCTTACTTTCGCTCTCCCTTTCTTTTGTCCTCCATTCCCTTGTCGACGCATCATTTGTGCTTATGTGTAACGTTGTGCATATTTATCAATTGTTTATTCAGTATAATAAATTGTTTATATGCAGTCTTTGCTCGACGCAACACGACGCTTGCAAAACGCAGGTTAAACATAGGGTTGTTAGCTAGTCGTATATAGCTTGAGACGTATAGCCAAATGAGAAGAAAGTGTTCAGACAAACAGATCTAGATAAACACAGGCCACGTTTGGCAGCTGAGTTTGTTCCACGTACGAACGAACTAGGCGTGTCATAAAGTAGCAGTTACGTAGCGGGCAGCTGGCTGTCATCAATGCGAACACGTTACCTTCGTGGCTCGATTGTAGCAGAAATCACACCGAAGTGCGGCTCCTTGCTGAAGCCTACAGTCTCTATACATAGGAACGAGTGCCGGAAGCACGGCACAGGGCAGATCTTCGGAGTCTGAGCACTCTGGGAGTTTTCCCTTCTATATATATATATATATATATATATATATATATCTTGTTCCTCCTCTTTTACTGATGTTTCGACGCTCATCGTACGAACGGAACTCCCACTTTCTCGCCGCCAACTCCGATTGCAGACTGCTAGGCCATATCAACGCGGTCATTTTTCATGATGGTGGTGGCGATGACGATGATGATGATGATGACATGGTAGCGTATAGGAGAAACGAATTCTATCGGCTACTGTTCGTCGACGGTCATCACAGCGTAGCCGGAGTTGTAGGAGTGCAGAAGAGTTATTTCAGCAACCGCTGCGGGCTGCAGTTGACAACGTCAACGGGTTGGCGTTGAAGAGCGACGTGGCGCGCTAACATGCGGAGCCTGTGCGGAAGCTACCTCGCGCATCCATTACGTTACATTACGAGGCATTCAAATGACGTCAATTATGCCTCTGTCTATTGCGCCTAGTGCTTACGTCTGCTGTGTGCAATGCCGTCCGCAACCGCGTGGGTCAGCGCTGGGCGCCACCGGGGGTGAGGTTCCGAGCACCAGATAACCATCATTATCACCATCATGATCATCACCATAACCATAACCATCATCATGTGGTTAAACCACCTGGCGAAATGTTATTATATTCTCAGGTCGATGTCGCGGCCGTCTCATCTGCCGGCAACCAATACCACTTTTGTTGCCATTGCAACACCACGACTATGGTGGTGGCAGTAGCAGCTATGGCTCATAGGCAGCAACAAAAAGAGTCTAGAAACTATACCCCTATCGAAATCCTATGCGACGAACGGAAACTCTCTCTGAAACGTGCAGAGTGTCTCTGTTGCTGGCGAAGAGAGACATCGGTTACCGTTACGCGGCGTAACTCGACGACGGTGTCGTCTCTCGAAGCGGCGCGCTGCAGGCGTAATCGTGTATTGATGTAGCTCGTCGCTCGACCTTCATGAAGCCCTCGTCTGCAAGGCGGTAACGGAAGACAATGGGAGACGGAAGATATATATATATATATTCTACCAAACCTTAAAATAAGTACATATTGTTATGATATACCATGGCGTTTTTCTGAACGACCGCGAATGGTCTCTCTGCTGAAGCAGGTCAGAATGCTATCAAGTGTGCATGCCTTCACTTTCGTTATGGCTATCGAAAAAACTTAGTTACACGGCAGCTACGCGACGGAGCTCCATCACTTTGGTACGAAAATGATAGGCATTATATTTGCTATTTTGCAAACATAGTCGTTTTTGGCAAAATTTAACAGTTCTGAACGTAAAGCATATCAACAATTTTATACAATGTTCTTTAATCCGGCGTTTTGCTTTTTGCTAGGTTGCGTCGGATATTATTTAGATGTTGCGGTGGTTTCCGAACACGCCGATATGATTGGTTCCTTTCAGGCGTTGACTGGTTCTCCCACAAACGTAGACTTTGCACACCTATGTAGGAGAAAAAAGGCAGAATAGCTATTTTTATTAAATTCATCCGCCAAAACAAGACATTTCCGCCCCCTCCTTTCATTGGAAAAATTAGTTCTTTATCGGGTTCTATCAAACCTTAAAATATGTACATAATGTTATGATGGGCTCGGTTATATATATATATATATATATATATATATATATATATATATATGAATATATAAGTCGGAAAAACTCTCTCGTCAGCGAAATTTGTTTGTCAACTCTAGGCAGCTCCAACAACAACCAGCGTTCAGACGTATCTATGTTCTTGGAAAAGAATTATCTCAGACAGTCTATTATTCAGCAACATGGTTCGTAAAGTTTCAGTTGAATTAGGACCACTGTTGGAGTTGCTGGACTAGATTAGACAGAAGGTAATCCACCAAGTTACTGCTGCTGCTGCTGCTGCCTCTGCTTCTGTTACTACGACAACGACGACCACCAGCAAACACAAAGCGCGTAGGCCTAATTAGGCATGAAACTCTGTACTCGTTTGTCGTTGTCCTGTTGATTAGTCAATTTATCAATGCAGTTGTGCATTATATAGTGCATTGTGCTTGCTCGCTCTTAACGCGCCGCGGAAACTTCGGACATTCGTATTCATATGACTCAGGCTATTGATGAGTGGGCTTGAAGGTAACTTTGTCTCTCTCTAAGTCTACGGGCGAACGGTGGAAATGAGAAACATCGCATGGGAATGCACGTGTACGCTGAACAACCCTACCGACGACGACCTGGTTATACATCTGAAGTGCTCAAACAAAGGTTGTCAATAATTTAATTTTGCAACTTAGTGCAACTTCCAAGAATTGTATTGTAATAAGGTGATCGTATTTGACTAATAATCGCCCTACGTATCATACTTATTTCTACGAGATTAGGGCCGCCACTAACTGCTTAGAAGGCCTTGCAGTTCATTGTTGGTTTATGCAGGCAAAAATATATGTTAGTTTGAAAGCTTGACTAGCTAAACAGACACGTGAATCATACCACAAGAGAATTAAGCAAAATAAGAAACAAATGGACTAATGAGGGGCGGGAGGGGAGCAAATATCCCAGATTCAGAGGAACCCTTAAGGAGTTTGTGGACTATGTATGCGGCATGACTTCTGAGTGGAAGCTAGGAGCAGCTATGGCTACAGAGGTACTGAAGAAAAAGGGAGCCTTGGGAAGGTTCAGAGGACCCTGCTGGTACTAGAAGGTCAGTTGACGAATGATATTGATACGGGTTCGCAGGTGTTAGGACAAGGCACGTCAAACGTTGGGGAACCTGTGAGTGACCCCGGCCAAATGATCCGAGTAGCACTTGCCGCTTCATCTGAAGGCCCATAGTACTGTTCTATGAAAATCTGAGCCATCAAAGAGTGAAGCATAAGGGGGGGGGGGGGGGGCGGGCCAACATCAATCCGCTGGGGTTGCACACTGCCGAAATGTGAAGTGGAAATATTTTTATTTCCTACTCGCAGCGATAGTACGTAACAATATTTCTTCCTCCTCCATAAAAAAAGCAAAAATAAGAGAGGTACAGATAACACGAATACATCGTATTTTACGGATGACGAAAGAAACATAAATCAAACGATATTTTTTGCGTGTCTCGAGGAGGCTCAAATAGCAGGATGGCCGCGGTCACATTTGGTGCGGCCAGACTAGTCCATAAAGCCTCGCTCACTGTATATATATATATATATATATATATATATACATACATATGTATACATACATATGTATATATATATATATATACATACATATGTATATATACATGCATATGTATGTTTATATATCCATAGTACTCGTAATAGGTGCATCTGTATGTTGGGGTAACATTCCTCAGTTAAATGATAAGACTAGTTCGGTTAGAAGATAAAGCATTTCTACCTGTAGCTCAATGTTACACATGGTTGTGCCAAGTCTACATATGCCTAGCTGACCTCACAAACTGAAGCCCCCATGGAGCAAACTCACTTTTTGCCTTTCTTTCTAAACAGAAACTACCGAAGAATACGTAACTCGCATCACCACTTGATATCTGCAAGCCCAATTTAATGGAAATAGTAAATTTATTTTGTTTTACGGTAATTTCTCTATATAATCGTGTACACGCGTATATGCTTTTGAAATGCCTCTGTCGGCCAGTATGAAAGTTATGCTCATTTTAGAGCACTTTTTTTTTTTTTAGGTTGCCTTATATATATATATATATCAATTCAGTTTATTCACCGAGCACATTTTTTTAATCAAGTATTATACAGATATACGTGCGTGATTTTCTTTCCAACACTTTTTTGGGAATCTTTGCTCGTTGTTATAGTACAAAGCAGAATGTCTAGGCAATAGATCTGCGCCGAGAGCGAAAAAGGGAGATCATCGTGTTGTTTACACGTATATGATTATATTATATAAGTGTACATCTGTGTGTAAGCTGCGCACGTTATGGCGGCGTGGTCTTAGGGGTCTAGTGCACTAGTCAATGTTGTCATGTGCCCGTGTGTCGCCGATTTGGTCCCTGTTGTTGATCGAATTTTCCTTGAGCGATGCTCATTGAGAACAGATGATAAACCATGTCGTTGAGCATGCTCGCTTAAGCTGCCGCTCTCAGCGCCCCTGATATAAAATGGTGACATCTGTATTTAGGTATCCATGTCAAGCCAATAACAAATCCATATATATACACATTATATATACGTATATATATATAGACATTCATTCACTTATAGGCTTACATGGTTTTGATTAACTGTATTGTTGACCTGTGAAGGAGGCGCAAATGGCGGGCTCTCTTGTTGTGCGGTTGACTGTTGTTGTTGTTGTTGTTGTTTTTGTTGTTGTTGTTGTTGTTATTGTTGGTGGTGGTGGTATTTTTCATGGTGTTGCCTGCTGAGACGGTGGGCGTCGCTAATCAGGCGCTGCTGCCATCTCCGAGTAGCTATTTCGGTGTCTCCTGCGTACGAGAGTGTTCTCGCGCGCGGGCGGGAACCTGCGACTAACTACTCGAGGTTAATTATATCGGGCGAGCGAGCGAGCGACGTCGCTGCAATGGCGTTGACGATGCCGTCGCCAGAGCATAGGGTACTCAGACAGAGAGAGATAGGGAGAGAGGGAGAGAGCGAGAGAAGAAGAGACTGAGATGGAGAGCGCACTATGAATACGACATAAATAGCTTCCTTTGTCCTTCCACGCCGAACATGCCCTCGCCTGAGGGGGCGACGCCAGCGGGTCACGCCAAGACGAGTTAAGCCATACAAGGGCGCCGTATGTCGTCACTATACGCGCCACCAAACGTAACAACAGTGACAACACACAACAACAACAACAACAACAACAACAACAACAACAACAACAGTAACAACAACAACAACAACAACAACAACAACAACAACAACAACAACAACAACAACAACAACAACAACAACAACACAACAACAACAACAACAACAACAACAACAACAACAACAACAACAACAACAACAGACAACAACAACATACATCGTTCCTCAATTGCTCGAATAACACAAATACAACAACGTCAGGCTGACGCAGAACAAGCATCCTTAGTACCACCACGCCATACACATGTTACACGTTAATAGACTTGGGCTTTTTGAAATATTTTATCTATTAGTATCAAGATACATACATTCATGTATTCGTCCTTCTTATTGCACTAATGCATGTACTAAACACAGATGTAACTGCAGTGTAGAGACAAAACATTGCAATGCGTTATAATATACTATTATAGCATAACATTGAAATGCGTTAAGAAGTAGCTGGAACATGCCGCACGCACACTGAGCTTTACCTCTAATCAATACCACCATTCCAGAAGGGTGGAGCTCTAACCCGCTACAAACCAGTCATATATCCCCCTCCTGCAATCGGGCATGACAACTTAAGTTGTGTTTCTGCAATCGGGTTCACTTTAGTGCTGGTTCTCCGCCACACCCCACATATTTTAGTAGTAATGTGCACATACTCTTTATGTTCTGGTGCGCGTGGACAGCGGGAGATAATTGCAAGGATGAAACGGATTATTTTTTTTGCACAACAAGAAACATTTATTTTAAGACAACGCGGCCAGCGGACTACCATGACTATCCTGACCTGATCGATTGGTGATTCCTCTACCGTCCTTCGATTTAAGTAACTTTATGGAGGTGGATGCTTGTTTTGTACTAAAAGGTTTTAGGAACGCATGATGCGCATGCGTTAACTAGCAGTCTGTGTAATTAGTGTGGAGCTCACAAACGCACGCGCGCAGCACCTTGGCAGCTTGTTAAACCTACTGACCCTCAACGGCTGTTATGCTTACTGTCGATTGTGGTAATCGAAACACCTAAATATAGAATCGAGTATTGATTATCTGTTCCGCACTTTAATGGGCAACGGCAAGCATATCGTATTTTATATCTTTAGGAGGACGCAAACTCAGCTAAGAATTAAACCTTGACGTCCTACGCTTATTCCAGTGTGTGTTCTACCCACCAAGGGTCAGGCGGTGACTTGGGTCACCTTTCACAGTCACCCTGTAAAACAGAAGTTTGTACTTCAACAGGCTGTAGTCTGTTGCTGTACACCGTATACTCAGGTGCAGTAAGATCTGTTCTGTAGGTTAAACCTGGTGGTATAATTATGTATAGCTAACTTTGCAGTTTTCATAGTAGTAGTGTACGATCAACTGAATTAAAGACACTCTTATGAATAACGTGCACATCATACAGGCCTCTCTAGATTATTTTTGTGACAAAACACACACGCGTTGATACACAACAAGTTGACTGTTCGTGACTTAAGGACTTCCCGTCGTTTTTCATTCAGGACACAGACCTTGTATACAAAAATAGTATCAACAAGTCTATCTAGTGATTCCTAACGGTCTCAGGCATTCCGTTCGTTTTTTTGTGTTCTTATGGGATATGTGCGATTTCTGGTGACTCCGTCGTTGGATGGAAACGATCAGAAACGAAAAGAAGACTTTAAAGATCAAGAAACGTTTGTTAAAAAATGTGTCAGTGTTAATCGGTGTGTGGTTAAACGGGTAGTGTTGTTATCGTTGCTAGTAGTGTTGTTATCGTTGCTAGTCGTGTTTGATACAGCGCCAAGAAAATGCCTCTTAACTAAACAAATGGAGCCAATATTCTCATAAATTAAGCTTTATATAAATATACATATATATTTGACGTCGGAAAATTATTATCTTTTAGAAATGATTCGTCTCATTTCCTACTTTTACGAGGGGTCACACAATTAGAGCACCGTTACAACAACCCTAAGCGTGCAGAGAAGCTCTAAGAAAACACTACGTTGGGAAGTAGCAATAACACGCTTTACAGCTATTTTAGTAATATATTACTTTTTACTGTACCTATCGAAGCACACATGCACATAGAACAAATGCATTTGTTTGTCTGTTGTGTTGCTACGACCACCGCCGCCCAGTACACAAGTGACAAAAAAGTTTAAAGTTTAGCACCCAGTGCTTGATCCGAAAAATGTCCACGCACGCGGACGGAAGCACTGCTTCAGAAGAAACAGAAGAGCCAACTTCACACTCGCCATGGATAGCCGCCATTTGCCTTTGCAAACGCTGGCACGTTCAACATCAACGGTGTGGCCGGCCGCTAAAGCGCGCCGTCTTCGTATTGGAATACGAGTCGCTAGCGAGTGGCCGAAGAACAGCCGCTGCCACCGCCTCAGCCCAGAGAGCCATGGGGGGTGCTCCATGGGGGGTGCTCCATTGGTCTAAACTCGACGGATCAGCCGATCGAGTCTGACTGACCGTTGGCCCCATACCTCTTCCCTTTGCCGCTCCTGCACCCGCTTTTCCGCCGGAATAGGTCCCCTAGGACCTCGGAATTGTGCGCCAATTCGCGCACCGCCACCACCCCCACCACGGACCAGGCAGCGCACAGCAAGTAGGACTAGGCAGGACGAGAACAAGAATGACGGTGACCGGCGACAGCCGCTCAGTTCAGTGGCAATTCAAACAAAATCAGCCATGAAGGAGGCGAAAGCGGTCGGCGTTTGCTGAGCGCGGCACAAACAAAGAAAAGTGTGCACACCCGACATGTCTAGAATGTGCCACGAGCATTTGCAGTTGCAAAATTGGACGCTTTTATAACGGCAACGACGATATCGACAACAGCAACGGCAACAATGACAACAACAATAACAAGAGTCCTGCTGCTGGAGAACAAAGCATATACAATGAAAGCAAGCCTACAGAGCCAGCTGGAACATGGCCGATTATTGCTGGAGGACACATAAGGACATGTCCAGCTGCACACGACGGTTTGGCGATCTACACCTCCTTCAGCACTACTACAGTGTGTACAACGAACGATCTGAACAAACGCAACTGCATCAAGTGGACGTCGAACGGTCCAAATCGCGTCTCCAATTGTCACCTCCGCCGGCATGTTCCGCCTGCATGGCCCTTACAAGCCCGGTACCTATCCTTGCGCCTTTGTTTTTCCTGGCCGTTCCCTGCTTCTGTTCGGTTTCCCCGACGTAACAAACCGTTCTCTGCAAACCGCCCCCCCCCCCCCGACGTTGCCCGACGTGAACATTTCGTCCGAGGTTGTTTTTCGTGTACGTATTTGTATGTTGTTAAGTTGTACTTTTTTCTCCAACAAAAAAACGTCTCGCTAAGCTGCGTCCAGTTGGCCCGACTAAGGACGCCGTGGACACGGGCGTTTCCATGAAAACTCAGAGGACAACGACAACGGCGACGACAACAACGACAACAACAGCAACAACAACAACAACGGCGATAAAAACAGTAAAAACTATACAGTAGACTCAACTACTCGAGTACCAACTTCTACTCAGACGAAGAAAATGTTATAGTTGCAATAGTAACAGTAGTAGTGAAAGTTGTGGCTACGATGGAAACGGCACGTGGGCACGTTTCGTCGACGTCCGATAGTGAGAATCCTGACTCAGCTGTGGATCTTGGCCGGAATTGGTGAAGGGCAGGAAGACGAAATTGGAAACGGTTGATGCTCGGGCGCTCCTGAGCGCATATATATATATTATATATATATATATATAATATATATATATGGCTATATATATACTATATGTATATATATATATCTATATATATATATATATATATATATATATATATATATGTGTATATATAATATATATATATATATATGTATATATATATATATATATATATATATATGAAGGCATGTCTGTATATATTTATTTATATAAATAGTATCGGTATACTCGCCCGCTCTGGTGGACTCGTTATTGCCGTCGTACAACGAGGCTTTGTCCCTCCTATCTTTATGCTGTCGAACGATCGTCATCTATCGGTGAAGTCGTCATATCATCCTCACCACCACCACCACCACCATCATCATTTCCAGTGAAGACTGGCAAGTCAATGCCAGTAGGCCGATGATAGGCCAAGCAAACAAGCGATTAGAGTTGGCAAAAAACAGTTAAAAAAATTGCGTTTGTTTGGACGATTTGGCAATCGACTGCATCGACGCCCACAATAGTGACAAATACGCAATTTGCTGCTGCTGCTGCTGTTGTCGCTATTGCTGTTGTTGTTGTTGCTGTTGTTGTTGTTGCTGTTGTTGCTGTTGTTGCTGTTGTTGTTGTTGTTGTTGATAACCTCTCTGACCATCCTTTTGACGGGTGCGGCTCGAGGGAGAAAAATGGGCGAAAACTATGTGGCTACCGCTATGTGTATATTGGAATGCCAATGCTTTGTCCAATGCGTGTCGATATACCATCGAGGTGGCCGCATTCTTTGTCGTGCGCTTTTCGTTCCGTTTCCTTTTCCCCGTGTTTTCTTCTCTTCTCTTCACACCCGCCCTTCACATGTTCCCGGCGACCGAAGGAGTCAGTGATTTGTTTTCACGATCACATTTAACGTCTGAATGCGTTAGTCAGCAAATAGCATCATTCATTAGGGGACAGGACGGACGCACATCACAATTGGCCATACAATTGGCTATCGCAATCGGGACAACAGAACGACTGCTAAGACAGACGCATGAGAGCGACATATTCTCAGACAGGGAGAAAAAATTTACATAGTACATACGAACATTGAGCACGCTGCTGACGTTGATGATGTCCTCTGTGGCTTGTGGCTGTGTGTGTATCTTCTATTTAGAAAACGTAGCTAGGGCGTCAGATGAAACCTTTTGCAGCTTTCGGGAATCTTATGTCGCCCGCCGTTGTTAGTGAAGCATGTTGAGTTTGCTGGGCGTTCGAGCCTGCGTTGTTCTCTATAGAATATTGTCTCAATATACTGTCTCTATATATATATATATATATATATATATATATATACATACATAATTAGTCATAAAAATCCGATGGCAATAATACTCGTCATATTTCCTCCATTATGATCATATTCAGAATGACATGTCACTTGCAATTTCACAGTTACATCAGAGACAGTGTCGAAGTGGTTTGAACCGATATTAACGACGCAACAGTGAACAGGGTGCAAGCGAGGAGACAAAACGTGACATCGTATCAGAACGTTCCAATAGATAGTAGGCACGTAATCATGGATATTCCTGTATCTAATAGTATATACTACATCATATCATATAATTATGATGATAATCGTTATAAATAACCTTATGGCAGACATACGTTTATGGACCGAGCAACCAGTCGCTATGAAAGTATGGACATTATGTTAAGCATCTATTTTCCGTTTCGGCTTGAGGCAAAATACTACGTTTAATTGAATTGCTCTTACTGTTCATTGTAGTATCAGTGATGGATATTCGTCAACGCAGATTTCGAGTACGTTATTCCGATACGGCTCAGCGCCGATTTTCCCAGGGAAACAACCAGATAGGCAAACAAATGCGGCCTTTCTCATTCGTTTACAGGCATATTCTTGTATTTCTTTGTCGATCTAGTCGATCGTGCCTGCTACTTCGAGCGACGAATCTAGGTCTCGAGGACGATCGAACAGAGGCAGAACTGGAGCGCAGTTTTTGTTTCGAGTCGACAATCAAGTGACTGCTTTCTCGTTACCGTCTTTGTTGTTGTTGTTTTTGTTGGTGTTCTTATTGTTGTTGTTTTTGTTGGTGTTATTATTGTTGTTGTTGTTGTTGCTGCTTGCAGCCATGAAGTGTCTGCGTTTGTGCGTGAATGAAGGGTTCTGGCACGATCTCGACATTCTCCGCCACATCCCGATCCCCGGTGTTGACCACAGCGGCCCTACGCGTCATTGCGTTTGTTGTTGTTGTTGCTACTGTTACCATTGTTGTTGTTGCTGTGATTGTTCTTACTTCTGCCTAGATTTTTGCTGTTGTTGTTATTATTGTCGGTTTCGCCCCGTTTTTGCCATTTTCATGTCTGTTGTTATTATATTGCTGGTGCTGGAGGTGGTGGTGCTGCTGCTGCTGTCACCCTTACTTCTTTTCCTGCACCATTCCATGATTGTTATTGTGATTTTGTGCGTTTGACGCGTCGTCGGCCCGTCGCTTTTGTACGCGGCGGCTTTCGGCGGCTGGAATGCCATAAAAAAGGAAGAGTGTCAAACCGAGTGAACCGAGGTGGTCGGTATGTATGGAATGGGAGGTAAGGGTGGGGGGGGGGGGTTGGGGGTGAGCCACGGAGTACGGTCGTTTCGGCTATTCCTAGTTGGTGGGGACCACAACGTCGGCCGCCGCTGTGGTCGCCACTACTGAGTTGTCCGATGCCACTACCGACCACTGCGCTCAGAAGCGCTGGGAAGAATGTTCTTGCCGCGCGCGCTTCGGCTGGCGTGGCGTGGCGCCTCAACACATTGTGTCGGCTAGCGCGCTCACAAATCATTACCTGGAGGACGCTCGAGGCAAAACATCCAGGTAGCTCGCGGTAGAGACAAGACGTCGTCGTCGTCCTCGTCAGCCAGGTGTTACGATGTTTATGCAGTTTGCTACGCATGCGCAGGTAATGATAGTTCGCCACGTATTCGTGCAGTGGAAAACACTATTCCTATTCTGGGTGTTCGTGTTCGCATGTGTGTGTGTGTGTGTGTAAATTGCGGTTCTAGGCAAATTAATACATATATGTGGAGCGTAGGTGGATGCAGCGTTGCCAACGTTGCGTCGAATTGTGTTCAGATCCTGCAAAAAAATATCGAAAGCGTTCCGGCTAAAGCTTATGGAAATTGTTACCAGGATTGGCCAAACGATGGAGTCGTGTAGGATTCGAGGAAGATCGATTTTCCAGAGAGATGCTCAATTGATGATGATGATGACGATTATGTTACACACAGATAGTAAGTGTGGCGTAAATAACAAGGTTATGCGGTGCCTAACTAAAAAGCATTACGTTTGAAGTACCGGCGACGGGCGGGGGGGGGGGGGGGGGGGGGCGTAAGGGAACGGTAAAAGATGACGGTTGATCTTGGTTGTATGTATGCACATCGGCAGATGCCCCGCACCCGATCAGCTGTCCAAGAAGCTCTGGCCAATATCTGACGCATGCGGAACTTAACGACATCATTCAAGTACAGGCAAACAAAACTGTTGCCAGAAAGATATATTGAACTCGAACACAATAAGAAATCAAATCCTTCTCTTTAAAAAAAAAAATATATATATATATATATATGTAATAGCAATATAGTTAAAACACTACCTTGGTTACATAAATGTTTAACCTCGGGCTCTGCAGTGTCTTGCACCGCAGCGCACTCATATCTACACAGCAGCACCATCGGCGCTAGACGGATCGCAAAGCGTGCTGAAAGATATAGGAAACGTAACTACTCTAGTCCAGGGAACGGGTACTATTCTGTGCGAATATCTAGTGAGACTATCAGGCCTATGAGCTGTGATACAGTTACATCACTGTGTGTGATTTGTGATTTGCGAAGGAGAGCGGAGGCTGTGATAGAAACCGGCGCGATATAAGCTAAGGCAGTTACTACCACCTGCCGTCTATAGGGGCAAAGCTGCATCTATCATTGGCGCTATGAGTTGAACTACTGGGAGCACTAGATACAGTTTTCATTTACTCAGACCTCATAATTGTTAAAACGGAAATTTTTATTTTAATCACTGAGAGTAACATTTCCGTTGTGCGCCTATGTAAAATGCTTGGCGTGCGACCCAACGACTTCATGCACGGGGGCCGTATCCGATTTGCGCATCACAGCTCAGTGGAGCCAATATAGCTAGTAAAACGTGCGAATGTCCTGTAAATATTCTGAACTAGTTAAGAGATACATTTCGTACTTATCGCAAACCTGGGAATAAATTAAAAAGTGCACCAGCTTGTTTCTCAAAGATTTATCTAGACGCGTTCAAAAGATCACAGGGAATCGATGCATGTCACTGTTTTAAGAGCAGGTACTGTATTTAGCTGATTGCAGGGGAACACAGCTTGTGTCTGCGTTAGTGCATTAGCAAAAAATCTGGCACTATTGCACCTCAAACTTGCAATAACTGTGATTATCTCTCTATCCCTATATACATATATATATATATATATATATATATATATATATATATATATACATATAAACGTTATCTGTAAAGTGAAGTTAGTATTCGTCCGGGGTAGTTGCTCCGCACTACATTCCACGCAAATTATACTCTGGGATAGTCGAAATGACACGACGGGAAATGGAATGTCTAAACGAACAACGATTCCAGCAGCAAACTGTCAAAAATAATGAGCGTAGTCGTTCTAATTTGATATATTTCACTAAGGCACTCGACTAAGCTGTGTTGCGGGGGCAACAAACAGGGACCCAGGGAAAACGGCCACCTGTACCTGTAACAGTGATCGGAACAATGCGTAAGCATTCTGTGCGACTGGAGCGCGTCTCTTTTCGGCAACTGTTTCGCTTCCTGCCTTGATGTGAAAACAAAATCGCCTAATGAGCCTTATATTACCGTCACCCCTCTACCATACAACAAGAAAAGTTGCAGAGTCACAATCAAACTCGTAATGCTGAGCGACTGGACTAGTATCTCTGTAGTGGTGTGTATATGTAAGGAGACGTTCTCCAGCAACACAATACCGTAGCACAAACAAGCCACACCGAAGGCTAGACAGTTGAGCTTTTGAGGATGAAGCGTCCCGGGCGAGAAATCTCCCATGACGGGGTCATTCGCTGGTCTTCAAGATCTTGGAATTTAACTCCGTTAGGCTTTTCCTGGAAGGTTTTTTTTAGAAGTTACGCGTACGCTAATAATCCTACGGTCATTGGCGAACTAAGGATCGACATTGAAGTGTGCATTAATATCATTAAGCCTGATTTATGTGAAAAACTGCTAAAAACTACGGGTGGCCCCTATACAGCTTGTGAAAATCAAAAATACTACTACTTCACCAATCCTTTATTTCATAAGAAATTAATTTTTATTTGTATTAGGATAATAAAAAAGTATATGTTTTTAAATAGCATAAACACTCTCTCTCTCGTCATCTCTAAATTTAGTTTAATATTTATAGTGTCTAATTGCGCCCGTTTTCGGCAAGTGATATATCCTGATAAGCGCGAATTCTTTGACTCTACTTGTATAGAAGCAACGTAGCATGTTCCAGCTAAATTCTTCTTGTTATATGTGAAACCCGTCTATCCGCTGCGGCAATTTCGCCTATAAGACGCCACATTTTTTGGCGGAACTATAGACCATACAACCACTTTGTATTAAGTCAGTCAGAACGTTCTGTTGTTGTTAGTGAGATCTTATTAGTTTATGCTAGTGGGGATTAGTGTGTGTCTGTGTGTTGTCGACAAGAATCGTCAGCTAGCTGTTTTTTTACAAATTAATTACTACTAAACGTATTCATTTTTGTTCGACGGAAGACGCTATGTTTTTTGACTATAACGAAGATTTGTGTTGTCTGGAACTCTGAAACTGCTTGCGATTTTACAGCTATACGGTGGTTTGATCGCCTTTGCAGAAGAGATTTTGATGTGACAGATCAGCTGCGGACGGAACGACCTTTCTGACGACTTTATGCCTGATAGGCTTGCCAAACTTGGCATATGAACGGGTCTGAAAATTTCGGTCGTTTTTTTGGACTTTGTTATAGGCGATGAAAAATGGACAATCGTTTACAGCAACGCTAACAATACTGTGTTGTGTGTTGTACTGTGTTGACGATGAAATTGGAAACGCGTAGTATACCATAACTAAAAGCACCTTTATGATCACATAAAAGGGTGTGTGCTACAGTATCATAGTCATATATGTATTGTTTTCTGCATGCGTACTTCTGAAAGAAGAACGTAACTAATCGCCAAAAAGGCGAGTGCTATTTAATATTGTATGCGCCTATTCGGTCATTCATCTGGTATACTATAAGGTTCTGCAAACAATACAACGATTAACAGTAGAAAGTTAGATCGGCTGCTCGATGGCTGTAAGCTAGTGAAAGCGCTTCGGAATTGTGCAATCCCAACTGCGTCACAATTCATCATGGCAACGTTTGCCTGCGTGCATCTACGGCAACCTCCCGCGAGTTGCTGCATTTCCGACCTAGCCCGTCGGTAAACCCAGTTTATGTAGACGCCGCTTGTATAGAAGCACTTATGCAACAGCCGAACAGGGTCAGTCCAGTACTGGCCGATTTCACCAACGACCCTATCACCACCACAGCAGCATTGCCTCATTGGACCAAATGGAGGTGCTGTGCCGAATAAACCTGTCAGACCTCTTACTTCCCGTAAGCGATTTGTCTGTTATGTTACCCCCAGGCCGTAACGTTTCAAAAGCGAACGGTGTGCTATTGTGTGGCCATGCCCAACATGTTAGAACATTCGATATTTCCTCCTCTCGGCCTCCTCTGTTTCGTATTCTCTTTGAAGTGTGCTTCGTCATACCGCCGTGCACAGTGTGTTGGTGAGTTCCACACAGCTACAGCCCACACGAGGGGCTTTCCTGGCTCAAATGGGATCATCGTCATATTTGACAGGATGTTTTCCGTTCTCTCCCATGAGAAGCTCTATGGCTCAATCATCGACCAAAGGGCTCTCCCAATAGCGTCGTTGACGCCAGCATGTCTTGTCCTACGGCCACCGTTACCGATAGGTGCATGACAATGGATGATGTGCCGTAGCGTCTATACCCAATTGCCCGCACTGGTAGGGAGGGCTCTACCAAAGTTGCTCCTATTGGAACGTCGACACAAATCCTTATCGTAATATATTATCGAGTAATGTACCCAATAGAGACGCTTGGGGCGTGCAGCCAACCCCCGCGCCACTACTTGACATTGCTCTCTCTTGCGAGTTCTTGCTGCCTGTGATTATGAGTCGAGCGCAATAAACCGTTAAACTGCTTTTCCAACAACTCCGTAGTCACACGCTAATTCTGAGAACTTCTTCGGCGTTGTACCTGACGCGGATGAGAGATCATTTGTTTTTCTACTCCGATCGCTTTTAAACTTTCTAGCCCGGCCTTCTCTCGTCGTGTCCCAATGCAGCTCTTCACCTGCGACATCGATGTCGCTAGCACGGGTCGACTTAGAGTCACAAGGTCGAAACGGCTCAATCCTCGTTTCAACCCGGTAGCAGTTCGTCTAACTGGTTGTGTATTAGAGGCATGCTGAAGCTCCACGTTAAGCAACTGTTTCGCCGTAGTTACAGCCAGTTTGTTTAGTTTGCGCAGTTATCAGCTCAGTCGTCCAGGCCTTCTCATCTTAATATGTGACTTTACCTGGAAGCTGAAAAACAAGAACGGAGCAGGGAGTTGCCCGCTGTGCAAACTAACTAGTTTTAGCTAGTCATGCACGTTTGAGCTTTCCAAATCATTAGCAGCATAGCAGAACTACTCGGAGCATTTCAAGATAACAGGACTACTCGGAAAAATTGGCACTCCCAGTAAATTTGAACCCTGAGTGATCACCAGACCAGACATGAATGAGCTCCCGGAATTTGGCAGCATCGTTCTCTGTCTACTACGAGACTTTGGACATAAACAATGTTTTGCACTCAGCCGCGTTCATTTGTAAGTTTAAAATTTGATATGTGTATCAGTAGTTGTTGTTATTGCACCTATAAATTGTTTTTAAAGATGTCTTGTAAAGTCCACGTGTCTCAGCCCGGCACGTGCATAGGTGATGAGTAAGGGACACGTAGCAGTTTGGGGTGCACTGACACTATTTATGTTAAGTAAAGACCCGACACATATAGAGAGTATATGTACGTGATGTGTTATTAATCCGATAATTCTATCTCCAATCCTATCCACGCAACATTACGGTCAAGCAGCTCCAACAATTCCAGAAGATTTGATTTATTTTCAATATTGCCTTTTTGGGAACGAAGTGTCGTTTTTGACGGAACACGTACCACGAAATAACACTGTTTACTTGTCTATTAGGTGCAAGGAGATTTACGCCAAAAAATATTAATTTATAGTTCCCTTGCGCATTTAGCTTAAATCGTAGAGGGTTAACATCTACATTGTTAAAAAGAGGCCCTTTCGCGAGCAGCAAATATTCGTCTGATCGCACAAAGGCAGTCGGAATAAGTCAGGTCAAAAAACGAAAATGACAGCTTCGTGTGGAATGATAATGATGACCACAAATAGTAATCTCACAACGGCTAACAAACGAAGGTTCAGTCACCTTTCGACCTCTCGAATATACTGTTGTTGAACGATAGGTCAACTTTGTGCCGATGAGAGACTTGTGCAGCTGAACAGTGGACCGAAGTTAAGACCTAACTGCCCACAGTCACATACCATAGGCCGTTCTTGCCCCTGCCATCAAAACGGCTTTTACCATTGCCTGCAGTGCTCGCTGTCTAGTTCTGCTGTCGACTCATTAGATCTACTTCAACTACTACTACTACTACTCCATGCGCTGCTGGGGGCCGCACAGTCTATAATTAGGTTAATTGCAACGGCTTAGGTAACGCTTTACGTTTTAGCACTGTTAGAACCGCTAGGACCATCTACTATGATGATGATGACGACGACGACGACGATGACGATGATGATGATGATATTTACCACCACCAGTACAGCTACATTAGGACACTACGCCTTCCGATAGATACGCCTGCTGGTCTATTGGCCTTTATCGTGTTCCCTTCGTCCCCGTCTCGTTGTCTTCCTCTTCCTCAGCTCGGGCTGCTGCCCGATAATTAATCCAGCCCCGTGGAAAAAGATGACGAACCTTTGATCGAGCTGCAGCAGCAGCGGTAACAGTTCGAACTACCAGCCAGCCAGTAATCTTGCTGACCGTCTTGGCGTACAAACATACGGCCAGTCGACATGATCCAGCCAGGACCATATCCACGATGGGGCATGAGGCAGAGAGCGGGCTTGAAATGGGGTTCGCATAGACAGACAGATGATACACACAGACCCACAGATACACAGAGCCACAGCCGCGTATCGTACAAGGCCTCAAGCCGCCTAATGAGTAGAAGCTGTAAATGCTACTGCTGCTGCTCTGGTACCGAATCGCATATCGCTGCTAATTAGTCGTGTGACGATCGGCGACGGCGTAATTTGGATATAAGATCAATATATCGATAGATAGAAAGAGATGGATTAATGGGAACACGCACACAGATGGACACTTGCTTACGCAGCTGCTCGACTTTGTTCTCGACCCTCTAACTACGCCATGTGCAGTATATATATATATATATATATATATATATATAGTTACATCTTAATAAAATAAGCAAATATAATTACTATGTACTTAACGTTCGTTGTACAGTAGTAGCGACATCCATGCATATCCACCACTACATCGTGCCCCGACTTTTGGCCATTGCCGCTGCTGCTGCTGGCATTCGATCGCCAAGCAGTGCACATACAAATGTCGATTATTAAGAGGCGTTCGTTGTGGATCACTCAAGAACGGGCGCGTGTGCAGCCATGCAGACTTATCTATCTACTCGTATATGCCAGCTTTTCAGTCGACTATTACAACTATATGGCAATAATAATAATAAACTTTTTTTGGGAACGAGGTTTTATTAACAGTATGTACAGCTATCGCAAATACTATTATATTATTTGAAGAACATCTACACTGGTGCTTATATTATTATTATTATTATTGCTCGAGTGTCGGTGACCAATCAACATCATATTAGTGTTGCCTTGCTGTAGTTTCAATGAGACCCTCTGTCGGAGGACCCTCTGCCTTGGCCCCGCTGTGGCCTCGAAGACCTTCTTCCCAAGCCTTTTTGCCAGTTTGAGTGCATCCTTGCCCCAAACGCCAGATGACTCGAGACTGAATGCCATTACAAAGTGATCCTCAAAAAGATGCTCGCATAGACGCCGTAGACACATGGACATTCCTCTCTTTCAAACAAGGCAATGCCAAGTCTGAGGCCACTGGCGGCACGAAACTGGTCGCCGGCCAGCTTACTGCCGACGAGCTTGAACGAAACGCGTCGAGCCACGCTCCGGCAATTTAGTTTCACCCTTTCTGCCTAGTGACCTGTTTTTAAGAAGGACGACCAGACTGACGCGCGTCTCAGATCCGAACATCGTCTTGATGGTGGCTGATAAATCCGCCGGCAGTCGTGGCCACTGCGGAGGCGCAGCTATGTGACGAGGCAAGGAAGGCGGGCATGACAAGGTCCGTGGCCAAACGAATACCAATTCCACTCAGCCGGTGCTTGCGGTTACTTGCGCAAGGTTAAGAATGTTTTCCAAGGCTCTTTGCACCTGGTCGTCGGGGTCCAAAATGTTCTACGGCAGAAGGAAGGCAGGTAAAGTCTGTAGTCCGTACAAAACTTTTTGCACTCCCATTGCGTGCCGCAGTAGAAAGTAAGCTTAGTCTCCCGAGATGGCCCAGTCGCTGGTAAAGCCGGGAGAGTTCTTCTCCCTTCTCGGCCAGTACCGGGCCAATCATGTCGGAGAACACTGCCGTACCTAACAGCTCCAATTCACATCGGTCTTCTACAAGCGTGCCCAGGAGCTTGCTGTTGAATTGTGCGAACGCCTGCTGTTTTTCTTCGTTTTCGAAATCCTGTAGGAATAGCTCGCATTTAGAAGGGTTGAACTGCAGCCCGCTCCGCTGCTCAAATGCTCTAAGATCCCAGATGTCTCTGAGTAACACCAAAGGACCGTTGTCAAGGAGGGTCCCATTGTCGAGGTAGAACAGAGGGACTCTAGATGTCACCTACTTGAAGCAAAAGCAAGCTAAACACAAGAGGAGCCGCTACGTCCCCCTGTTGACAATTGGCTGATGACGTGATTTCAACCTCACCGAATATTAGGGGAGCTGGCTTGCTCTGCGCCTAGTACATCATCGAATAGAGGGCCGAGACGTGCTTGGAAACCTTTGTCAAGAGGTGCCCTACTTTGTTTAAGTTAAAAGCATTCTTAAAATCGAATTTTAAAAGGCAACATTTATCGCAATAACAATCATAATAATACCCATCACTGTGAGCCTCGGTGCCATAATGATGATAGTCGGACTACGATTTTGATGTGAAAATACTCTGTGTCCGTGTTGTGCCTTTTAGTAGCGAATTTGTCCTTATCTTCCAAAACTTCTTAATCTAAGCGAACGAGATTTCGCTATTAAGAAGTGAAATTTTGATTATGTAGCCACAAGAGCGACAATCCAACAGGGGCATGCGACATGACTCCGCGCTATGCCCAATATAGAACGTAATAACTGCGAGCATTGTGATAACTAATCTTACAGCCGATTTCTGTTTATATAGTATAATATATATATATATATATATATATATATATATATATATATATATAGTTTGGGGTTTTACTGGCACTGTTTTTAAGTTTTATCACTTATGTCACTGTTTTTCATTCATAGTCATTCATATAAGCGCTGTGCAATGCTATATGAGCAAGGCCTTCAACCGTATTTTGTCGTTCCTGTTACTTCTATTGCCAATATGGACGTTTGTGAACATTGTTTTATCGTTGTTTTATTTGCACGGAAACGATTCAAGTTAGTATGAACGCACATGGCCAACTGGTCTACAGGCACTTTGCAATCATACGTGACAATAACGAACTAATAAGCTTCTCTACGAGAACGTGCGGAAGAACAGACGCTTGTTGACTAATGAAGTGGCTTTGTACAGTAGACGCAAGCGAGACATCATCATCGAACGCACGTACACTGAGCTGTTGATTATGCGCCACCTTCTGGGACAGGACAGACTTGGTCAGCTTCGTGTTCCATACGGCCAACACTTTCAATTAATTCAAGCGCGCTTGGTCTAAGCGCGACCAGGACTTCTCAACAGGAAGGAAAGGAATTATTACTCACAAAACTTCTACACGTGATCCCACGACGAAAGCTGTCGTTGTCTCGAACGATTTAACGACCTAGACTGCAAACTCATCAAGTTTCCCGCACATTGCCCCGTTCCTTGCATCTGCATGCAATTTAAACAGGACACTTACAGGACTTTTTGCTAAGGGGGCGAGCGTGAAGCACGCAATTTTTCAGTTTTACACTACGTGGGGCAGCAATGCATAGTGCATCGTGCTGCATCGTGCCTTCCAGGGCCCCAAGGAACGGCTAATTCTACAGCAGTTAAATTAGGAAGCTGATTGCGCCGTTTGCGGGAGGCCACTCAGAGAGAGAGGGGAGAGGTATAGTGAGCAAGAGAGAGAGAGTACTATATTCACACACCCTTTAGCAGGGGGGGGGGGGGGGTACTATTTCGTCAATTACGCAACCCCGCTTGTCTTCGCAGATAAACGTGAGGCTCGCAATTCGTACTGTAGGCGGGGGACGGGGGAGCGCAGAACGACAGTCGAGAGCTAATATATGAAGCGTTGCGCCATACCCCCAGGGGCAGATTGTTACTGTGCTTCGGCACGCACTCTCGAGGACGACGAGGAAGAGCATGCCCAGTTACACATACCCTTTCCTTTGCCGCTGCTTCGCTACTAAACACTAACAGTCGTAGCCGGCCAAACACACAGCGGAAGGGCAGCAGCGGCACGACCTGCTTGCTCGTCCTGCCTTTTGTATTGTCGGCATAGGGATGCACGGAAACTTTCTACTGATTTGGTATATAAAGGTTAGGCTACTACGCATCATGCAACAGCAGTAGACACGTCTGCTGCTGTTGCGGCGGCAACAAATCGCGAACTGCATTTGAAAGTAGCCGAACAGATTGAAAGCGATTATTATTATTATTATTAGATACATGTACATAATGATAATAATATTAAACCCTTCTTCCAAAACGAATTCTTATCTCATGTAGCATTGTACAGGCTTTTGTTGCGAAATTTCCTGTTTTAATCGAGCCAAAAACCTGCAGTTGCCTTTAAACAACAATGCCAACACCTGCAGTTGGCACCAGGGTTGGCAATCGAGCGTCAGGTGCAACGTACATCATTTGCGAACGTAATGATGTGGTGCCTACGCCGTTGGGCAGACGATCCAGTTGCTGTTAGAGCGGGGATGTCCTTGCGCCACCTGGAGCGGAGCGAAGAAGAACCGGCTCGTAGGAAGTTGGCGCTGGGAATCCGCCACAGAAATGGGCGGTCATCACTCAGCCATGGTTAGAAGGCAGGATCGTGTGAATGGCCTGGATAGAAGGTAGAGTTGGATCCATCCCTCGGCGTTGGGGAAAATTAGGGACGTGTGATGATCCGCGAAACGCGAAACCATAAACATACGCTGAGGTTACCCATGTACGGACCATAAAATGCTTATCATGCCCGCCATTACGATAAGAGCCTTCGTTATTCCTTCCAACAAGCTCAGCGGTTATTTATGCTTTGCCTTCTCCTCTTCTTTCTCCTGTATTTTAATTTTCATCACGGCAGTACAAACGCAGGGAAATGCACGATGTTTCGACGTTTGCCATGAAAAACGCACCCTTGCGGAGTGGCAACAATTGCACCGTCCGCATACCTGACCTAGTGCGAGATGAACATCAGTTCAAACCCATTTCTCTCTCATCCCTCCACCTTTAGATAGATGACTTAATGGCTAACGTAGTATTCAGTACGATGCCCAAAAGCCGTACGAATGAAGAACCAATATATACATACACACGCATACACCGAGCCGCTAATAAGCCACCACTAGATCACCAATAAGCAATTTGCCGGCCAAAAAACTATGTTTATGTTACTGTAGCAAGCAATCGTCAACAATGTCGGCTGTGTAATAATAGCACCAGCACAACGACAAACAGTGGTGACAGCCGGCAACACAACTGCACAGTGAGTAAACGAAGTGCGTTTGCGGCGCACCGAACTCCGGTTCACTTTGCGACATCTAGCGACCTATATGGGCTATGGGGCATATGGAGCAAGACACCGAGCGTTTGCTGGCCGGGCGCCCATGTTGGCGGCTGGAACTCTCTGTGTGTGTGTGTGAGTGGGCGATCCAGGCCAAGAGACCTGACGGCTGAACGACTTCCAATTTCTGTGCTTTGTGGCCTAATGCCACCTTAACGCTTCCCGTGGCCGCGGTCCGCTCAGCCACCTCAACGCTTCCCGTGGCCGCGGCCCGCTCATCGGCCAAATTTAGCCCTATCGTTTTCGGCTGGTTAGGTCATCGGCGGGTAAAGAAGCTACCAACGAGCCTGGGTTTCTCTGCCTGCTGCTCCTGCTAACCGTACGAATACGACGACTACTACGTAGTGCTACTGTTGCAAGTGAAGTCTTCTTCTTCGGCTGCTGTTGTTTGCGCAGATTAGCCTTTTGCCATCGATTCCTCGCCGCTCGCTCGTTCATTCTGCGTTGCGGACTCGTTCCGCCATCCGCGACTGCTGTGCATTGCTTCTGCACTCTGTAGCGTCTCGGAGACTGCAGGCCAGACCGACGACGACCGGCTTACCACTACTTGCTTGCCACCGCGATCTGCCACTAATGCGCGATGATTTGACTAATGACCTAATGAGTATGGCGAGGTCGCTACCCTCCGGGTGGCGGGAAAAAAAAGCTTGTGAGATAGATTGCGTGCGTTGTGTTCTACATGGCGCACTCGTTCGTGTGTGGATCCTATGTTTCCGTCCGACCATATCGGACGTATAAGAGGATCGATTTACCTAAAGGGTTTTAGGGTAATATTGCGTGCAGGCGTGGTAGTCTTGCTTGCGAGCGGTAGTCTTGATTGCTGATAATCTTGTATGCAGGAGTTCATCTTGCTTGCAAGAGGTACATCGTCTCGCTTACAGGGGTTAGGCAGTCTTGCTTATATAGGCTAGGTAGTCTTGCTTAAAAAGTGGTAGATAGTCCTGCTTATAGGGGCTAGATTCGAGTGTATGAAGACTGGGGGGGGGGGGGGGGGTCTGGAAGTGGACGCGGTAAATCATCAGCTGCGAAAAGCGAACTACAACACTTGGGTCATTGTGGTAGACAAAGGTCATGATGACGGTAGTATCCAACCATCTTGCTTACGGCGGCGGCGGCAGCGGTGATGGTGAATAGCACGCGACGATAGGAAGGATTTTCTAAAAGCAGGATGATCCAGGCAGCGCTTGGACTTCGTAGCGATCGTGGCAACTGAGTTGTGGTATATTATGCGTATATACGTAGGTCACAAACGTGTAACAGAATCAGCGAGCGCCGGCCAAATCTCTACCACTGCAGACGTGGAGACGTTCGCAATCTGCATAACGAGCGGGGGGAGGATACGACGCACAGTGAGAAGCAGGGAGAGGAAGAGAGGGGTTGGGGTAGAGGAAGAGAGGGGTGGGTAGGGGGTAGAGAGAGAGAGATCGACAGAGAGACGGAGAAGGAAGAAACATCACGGAGAAAAAGACACCAACTCAAACTAACGAAGTGATGCAAGGAAAACAGGCAGGAACTGTAGATATCGTACCCACTTGGTGAGTTTTCTAACGAAATGCAATGAGCCATGCAATCATCAACTTCCACTTCATCAACCTTATCGTCATCATCATCATCAGCACCAACAACAACAACAACAACAACAACAATAACAAAACAACAACAACAACAACAACAACACAACCACAACAACAACAACAACAACAACAACAACAACAACAACAACAACAACAACAACAACAACAACAACAACAACAACAACAATAACACAACATCATCACCACTGCGAACTGCAGCAGCAGCAACAGAAACAGCACGCCAGCGCTATCAAACGCTCCATAGTTTGGCAAGCCAGACCCAGGCCAGAGTTTGTTGTTGTCGTCATCGCGTCGCTGTCTACGCAATCAGGCGGCAGTAGGCGGCGATAAGGTAGCCCACGCTCGATGGGGCTGCAGTCAGACTCGCAGCCCAAGTTTGCACCCTCAATGAGCCTCAACGGCCGGCCCGCGCGGGGTGACATCGTTCGCAGCGATTCTCCTTGCTTTTCCTCACAAAGACGAAAACAACGATTCTTGATGATGGTGATGGACATGACGACAATGCTGATAATGATGATGGGGGTGATTGATGGCCACACTAACGAAACAACAAGCTGATGCGCTTAATTTACGACCGCAACAGCCGTCTGCTGAAACAACGCAAGAAAAGCAGACGGTATAGTGTTCGAATCAATTCGGTGCTGTTGTGTTCTCAATGTCGGCAAAACGTGACCTTGTTTTTAGCCTGTTTTTGTTGGATTGATGTGTGGAGGAGCGTGTTTGACTGAACAGAATTCGAACGTTGGCAGTTACGAACGACGATGGGAGATTCGGAAACACGAGGAGCAAACACATAGTAGTACACTGGTAAGCGCGTGACCGTTGACGCCTACAGGACGGCGTAAAGACTTGTACTAAATGAGCAGACAATTAAAGCACTTCCTAGAGAAGCTTCACTGAAGGTACTCCACTATTAACTACGACATAAATCTGCCTGAATTGTCGACTTATTCATGCGTCAAGATATCGGCGCCTAACTTCCATTACCAGTCTAGGCTAACACGTTTTATCACGTCACATCGTCAGCGGTATGAAAAGTTTCCCTTCAGTAGTTGTCAATTCTGCGTCGTGTGTACGCAGCAGATTAATAGTAAATTTGCTTGGTGTACGACCAGACTGCCTCTCTCTTCATCGAATTCGACTTCGTAATTGTCGTATGTAGAATGCTCTAAGGAATGAATGCTTATTCTCATCAACATGTATGCTGTCCTATGTACAGTTCTTGCGGATACTCCTCATTCATGCATGCCTCAATGGAGGTATGGAGGGGTTGCCCCCTTGCTCTCGCAAGGTTTCTATACGGTTAATGCCGGGCGTTATGATATCTGTGGACACAATAAGTCTTTAGCATTTATTAGTGGTTTGTAAAGTTACCCGTTTAATCAATTCTAAATTTCCCTCGAAGCCTTCCAATTAGCAGCATTTGGCACAATTCACATTGAATGGGCAGCACTTTCTAAGTGCACCGCAACGTAAGCTCTCGCTTGGGCACACCGCACACTCTCTATCGCATATCATAGATACGACGCATGTACGCAACGAGGACGACGACGACGACAAATTATGCCTGCTAACGTAGCTTCGCTGGCGCGACGTGACTGTGCAAGCTGGGAACGCGGCCGATTTATGTTGAGCAGGTGGGCCGCTCTGTGCATCTACACAGAAACGCACATACACAAACGGAAGGCGATCATTTGGGCTCTGCTGGACGAGCAGATAAAGTTCGGCGTATATCCGTTCTCGTTGTCGCGCTCATGGCCAAGATTATCCCTATTGCTTGATCTGTAAGCTGCTGCTGTTGCTGCTGCCGCTGCCCTGTTTGCCCTCGTGTAGTCTCTAAAAGGACGTACGCATAGCATCTTCGTAGTCTCAGATGGCGGTCGTATGAAGGATCCGGGATTGCCGGGATTTTACGGCGAGGTCACATACTCTAATTGCTCTCGGAGAAAGCCGATCAAGCTGTTATTACTTCAGTTACTCAAGGTTTAGTCGGAACGACAATATATTATTGTTTGTATTTAGTTATGAATTACAGAGTGCCCTTTTTTTTGAGAGGACTAACTGGGAAATGCGGAACGCACACACGGTCATCACTGCAGGATTGTACTCAACTGCAAGTGTGGGCAGATAGTGTGGGGCTCCAACCCACTAAAAACCAGTCATGTTCTCCTTCGCCCCCCCCCCCCCCCCCAGCAGGGAGTGCTGTTAGCATTACTACAAAGTACTGAGGGGGGGGGGGGGTGGCGGGACTGAGTGCCCTGAGCACTGCTATGTGGCGATCTGTACCAAGCCGTATACAGCTACGATAAGCGGCGCAAACGTTCTCAGCTGTGTTCTCCATTGTCATTGCCGGTAGTATCGAACCATCATACAAAGCCAATGTAGTCGTGCTTGAACTCAACTTGTTTAAAGCATAGTCTATCTTCCTGATAAGGCGAACGGTGGATTTAATCAATTCTGCCTAAATAGACGGGTGGTGATAGATTGCTTCATTCCGATCTAGCCTATATGGTCATTGATATGCAGCCATTTCGTGGATGGCATTGAAGCGTCTAATGTCATGAGTCGCGGCTTCAGTCACGACTCATAATACGTAGATGCTGACGGTTTCTGATGTAACCCAGCAGTTCCTTCTCTAGATTACGTATATATGCAAAATAGGTGCAGCTCAACACCAGAGAACCGCTGCGGTTACAAAAACAGCTGCTTAAGCTGACGACACGTTCATCTTATCTAAGGTCTGATAAAAAACGTTCACTTATGAGAAGGTGACTTGACCGTATTTAGTTGGCTGACAAAAATATGACGCTGACAAAACGAGGCATGCCAGATTTAGGTTACGCTAATGATCCTACATCCGTTGGCAGGCACATCAGGCATTTTTAGGGCCACTTCTGGACCAAAATATCCGGGTATGGGGAAGCGTATGCAGGCTTCAGTGGCCAGAATGTTGTCAATGAGATGTACGTGGCGTGTCTTTATATTCCGTGTCTCCTACGGTAAATTGAGCTGATCTATGCAGAGGGCTGCAACCGGTTGAGGCACCAACAAATAGGCGAATAGCATGACTCTAATTGGACTCGTTTTTAAACCGTTATAGCAGTTAGAGATCAACAGTGTAATCGAGGGTGTGATATTAAACTGCGTGAATCAGTCTGCGGACATATCATAGACAATGCAGTAAGATTTGGAAAATGCATAATGCACGGTTGGTGTCGGCAATCAACATCTAGTGTGGGGAAAACAGCTAGCAATCACCCACTAAAAACCCCAGTTCTCCCCACCCCCCCCCCCACGATTCGGATTTGTGTTGGACCATGAGAGGGGAGCCTCGTGCTCTACCGACCATGGGCCCCGAACCCGGGGAGGTGCGTTGAGATCCTTCACTGAGGGCTAAATTGCATTGGCCCCTTGCGGAGCACCCTCGTCTCGACTGTTTGCCGACCGCAGTGTGTTGATGCGGCATGTTGAGGCATGATGTGTTATTCCCATTGCCCAATGTAGGTGTGGGAACGAAACTCCAGCAAAGTCGAGCAAGAGACAAATAATACGAGACAGTACGCTGAAGCGCGCGCGACGGACAACGAGATAATGTAAGCGAGTGTGAGAAGAAGAGAGAGTGTAGGAGAAATAGGTGGTCTGCAATGCAACTGCAAATAAAGCAGGATCCTATCTGTATTTTTGGCCATTACCGTTGTCTGCGTTTCCGCACCCCACCGAATCCAGGCAAAGAAGCCGTATCATGAGTAAGAACGGCAATAAGCGCAAAATAGCATAATGCCGTTTTTTTGTTGACGCGGTCTGCCCTGTACATCGATGGGAAACCAAACAGATCGACATATGTTCATTCCGTAGTGACTGACCAGACTCTGCGGGGACCTTTCGATGTAATGCCAAAGTAATACCGAGCCTGGGGGGGTGGGGAGGAATCCGGGTTTAGTGGGTTTGCGAGTCTCACTAGTCACGCAGGCTGCTAGTGGCGCATGTGCATCATGCATTACCGAAACCTCCCAGAACAAAAAAAAAAAAAGACTCTGCGGGGACCAGACGTGTTTCAGTTCCTGCTGGCTGGCTCCGATCACACCACCAACACCCGCTCGTCCCATACCCCAGTCGGCCGTCCTTTATGTGACGTCCCTGTAGTGTCGATTTCTCGCCAAAACTGGCAGCCGCGGGTGGCCGATACGAGTGTACTGAATAATTATTCGAACGTAATTAAGAACACTTCGGTGCTTAATTAATCAGCGTCTATTAAGCCACGGAAGCCGACCTTAATACCCCTTACGGAGGAGCTAAGGAGACGGCGATGGACGACCATAACGACGAGGAAGACCATGAGGATCTCACTTATCGCGGTAGCTTGAACAGTAAAAAGTCAGCCGTTCTGTTTCTGTCATCTGCTCGCATATACGCGGCATTTATTACGCACTATACGTGGCTGGATTAGGTCCCATTTCAGAACTAGTTGTCGTTATGTCAAGTTTACAGATTACATCATATAGCATCACTTGCGTATCTTATCTACAGGGCGTCTGCACTTGTTTGGTGGCGAAGCCGACCGAAGAATCCTTCGATGTGGATGGCAAGCTGCATTTTGGAGTGCATTAACCCATTCTGGCTGCAATAGATGCTATCTGCAGCCTGTTTAGCTTTCTGCAGCATGTTTAGTAAACACATATAACGTTCATAAATTTATACTGCGATTAATTCTGTGAATTCAAACCGTGAAATACCTGTGCTGTACAAATAAGTTTAAATGGACAGAAGAAATTGAAACAAGCGCATATAAGCGCTCTGGTTATGCTGAAACGTAAACAAAAACAATAATAAAACATACCGAGAACATGCCTGTGTAGGTGCTGAATGGTACGAGTGTCTCTTCCTCGTGTACTCTATTAGCGAACGAATTCTACCCGAATATATTCTATCTATAACCCAATCCATTCGAAGAAGCCAAATACGTACTCACTCACTCAAAAACATACACACCCCATGTTTTGCTATATGGTTGTAAATGATATGAATGGCCGTTTTGCATCGTTCGTCAAGCTAACATGTGTCATCGTCTCTCTTTCTCTCTTTTTGTCTGTTGTTGCGTCCGCCTTCTATGCATATGTCTCTGCTCGGCCATATGTATGTGTGTATCTGGTCGTGTATTTTCGTGTGCCGTCTTCGGTTTGCGTGCAGCTGGGGCAGTAAATGGCGTTGCCGCAGGAAGATGCTGACCCCGGCGTTCCACTTTCGAATTCTCGAGGACTTTCTACCGGTGATGAACGAACAGGCAGAAGTGTTCGCCCACTGTCTCGATGCGAAGGTCGGCACAAACTTCGACATTGTTCCGGCGGTCACCAGGTGTACGCTGGACGTCATATGCGGTAAGTGGCCTCTTTTTATTCTATCTATCTCTGTAGATGTGGTTTTAGTTATGATGGTTATGGTTCTAATTCTCGTTGCTCATTGCTAAACAGCTGTCGGCCTGAGTTTACATGGCTCTCTGGTTGGATTGCGTACGATGTCTTTGGTTTCGTCTAGCCTTGTCGGGTTGGCGAGTCAACGCTTCGTGCGAAGTTCACGGTAAAGTTGGCAAGAAATGATGGTTGGCAGTGACCTGCGAACAAGTGATCCGATGCAGCACATTAATTTAGCGACCTATACTTACCTCGTGTAAGGTGTTTGCTTATTTATTTCCATATTTCAAATAGTAGATAGTCACTGAATTGCATTTAAATAACTTAATCAATGAAAGAGAAAACATTGCTCGAAAACCTTGCTCTTTAGGCTAGCCTGAGGGCGAAGATGACAACATCTTTTGTTTGTTGTACATGTTGAATATCGCTAGCTGTTATGAGTTGTGCACCTGCCGGTTCGGCCTGCCGAGATGTACCAAGTACCATGCAGAGGAATGCACAGCATTGGATCAAAAATCGTGGCACTACTTCTATCGCCGGAAGCGTAAAGAAGATAAAGCATTATGAAGTATATTATACTCAAGTTGTGTGAATTAAACATAAACATAGCTTGTCGTAGAAGCCTTGGCATTAATACAACAGTTTTATAGCCATCGTATGTTAATACCCCACAGGCGGGTGCCACCTGTAAATATAGGCACCCCATTGAGCAACCCGTAGCTATCGGCAAAATACAAGCCATTGCGGATTGGCAGTGATCGCTATGTGTACGATCGCGTGTATGCACAGGCTTTTGTGTCTGTCGAAGGCAATGCACTACGCTGACTTCGTAGAGCAAACCTACAACTATGAAGAACACCATCAAAAAGGGACTTGCTAACGATAAAACATGAATAGCTCTGTTAGAAGACCGTTACTGTGTTACAGTAACGGAATTATGCGTGACAATGACGGGCGAACAATTGAAAGGCTCTCAATAACGGTAAACACGCCAACGCTATCAAGAGAAACTGCATTTATATATATATATATATATATATATATATATATATATAGCGTTCTGATGCATTGCAAATTCAAAAAACAACGTAGGGATATGTCTTGGTAAGAAAAATGTTGATTTATGAGATAGCAGTTAAGCTAACCAGACAAAGAATATCTTATCTCCCACAGAAACGTTATTAGCAAAAACGGAGGAGTGCCCACTAAGCGGAACTGATGCTCGACGATCGGTATCGCCATATACACTTTTATTTTAAATAATTTTAACCACTAACCCAGCAAAGAATTAAACAAAAAAAGGATCTCCTTTCAAAAATAGACGCACCGGTATAGAGGCGATCATAAAATCAACTGCTTAGGTCTCCTTCTGAATTACATCGGATTCTTTGTTAGTGCTTGTATTCGGTGTTACTATACACCGCAGCATGAAATTTATGATTGTTTTTAATTTTATACTAACCTCCGTTTCCTATGGGGTTGGAATACCGCGAGGCATAACTTCAATGCATCGAGGGCAGAAAATGTGTTGAGAGATTTTAAAACCCTTTCGGGTTGACTCTCAGTCAACATGTAACGTCTCCGGAATTGCTTTCGCATTGGTTTTGAAATACGGACCCCATATGCTGAGATATAGGGTTCCTCAATAGTCCTTGTGGGTTTGTAATGCAATATTTTAGCCTATAAGGAGCACTGTCCTCACACTACTTGAGTTAAGCGACATCAACGCATTGCATATCACGGGACACACGTCCATTGACTTCGGAGTTAATCACGCGCAACCTCAAAAACCGTCGTATATCGTCGTTGCATTGCCGTCCTGAGGCGAAATCTCGACGAGCAAGCATATAAGACCCACGACGCATTATATTGAAACGCGACCAGCTATGCATTTTTGGTAGTGAACAATCGCTAGCAATATATCATACGTGTGTGTTCCGTATGTCGGCAGTTACACATAAAATGCATATCATCAAAGTTATTGATCAACCTACGTCATGTTTTGCACATGTGTATAGGTGGTTTGTAAATTCTGTCGTGTGCTACCGATACGTTGTACTCAATCAAGGGGTTGCTAAAATAATATAAAAAATAGCAAAGTCTTAGAATATTCCAGTCCAGACGTTAGTGTCTTGGCGTAAGTTCAGTTAATATTGCCCTCAGTATTTCCACATATGATCGAAACGGTCTATGACCCCAAGTCCGTGGCGCACACAGAGCATATAAACAATATTTTTGCATAGCGCACGTCTAAACTGATACGTCGAAATTATCCACCGCCTATATTGCATGTAGTCCAGAACGTAGTAGGCCAATCCAATAGCTAAGTTAGTCCGACAACCTTCATACGTGCCCCTATGCTTGCAATATGGGTGTTTTTAATTATATATATATATATATATATATATATATATATATATATGCATATTCCTCAGGCCAGGCCGACTGTAGGAAGGCTGGAGTAGGGAGGAGAGGCAAACTGGCCACTCCCATGGATACGAAGCGATGCCTAACAGTTACCGTTTACTAAGGGCGGGGGGGAGGCGAGTGTTAGTGGGTTTGTGAGTCCCACACTAGTCACTGGCTGTGGTGACGCATGTACATCACGATTCCCGTAATCCCCCATATTAATGCTAAGAGGTTTCAGCATTAAAAAACAAATATATATATATATATATATATATATATATATATATATATATATATATATATATATATATATATATATATATACATATATATATATATATATATATACATATATATATATGCATATATATTCAGTTAGAACAACACAACGAATATATTAAGTTAAATACATTTTTATAAAAGTTTGCTCGTTTAATACATTTGCAGATACATATACAAAGAACGTCTGTTCGGTCACAATTTCGCCCCCTCTTCTCACTCTTCTATCTCATTCGCTCGTTCCTTATCTGCGGCTTTCGCGCTTGTGTGCAACTAAGGAAGTGCATTTTTCTCCCCGCTCGGGGGTTCGGGGGGGGGGGGGCAAAACTAAAGCGAAAAAACGCGATGTTCACTGGATGGAACATCGACCGGAACTGACACCGGAGCGACCTGTCACCGGAAGAGCCACGATCAAAAAAATTACAGCAGTAATCTTCACTTGCACTATTTCCACTTCGTTTGCACTTCTGCATTCCTCGAAGCGCGTTCGTTGGCCGCCTGTTTCGCAGCAGTAGCAGCAATTGCTGCTGTTGCGTCTCGTCGTTGACTGTCGTCGGCCAACGTGGGCCTAGTTTATCGAGCGCGCGCGTCGTACTTGACATTGCGAGAATGACGCGCGACGCACACGTGAACGCGTCGCGTCACCCAGCATGGCATAGCGTATGGTGGGTCAGCATTAGCTCTTCGCGTTCGTCGTGCCAGTGAGGCCAGCCGATGTTGGTGATGAGATCGGTGATGCTGATGCCAGCTTGGCGGTCGCGGCGCTCGCCGCTGTCGACGATGGCGACGAAGACCCGTCTCGGAGGGCAGCCGTCTCGTAGAACATGCCCGGTATGTCCCGGCCGAAGTAGACCTTGTTGTTGGCCGCGATCGCGTCGTAACGCCGCAGCTCGAGGTACTCGGGCGTGAGCAGCTGACGATTACCCATCGCCTCACGTTCCGTCGCGTAGAAGCTTGCGTCTGCTAGCGCTTTCTGCTTCGACAAGTACATCTCGTCCTCGATGAGGCTCATCTTCTTCAACGTCTCTTGCTCTGCAACGATGACATTTGCGACAACGGAGCCAGCGACAATAACGTTAGACAATGGCAACGATGAGGCAACGAAAACCGGCATTTGCCGGTTGAACGCTAAAAAAATCACTATAGCAACAGCACAATAAGCAGAGCATGTCTGAACACATGCATCGAAAGCCTGATAACGAAACATGTTATTGTGATCCAGCAGCAAATGCTTACAGTTTGGCAAGGAAATGTTGCCGAAGCCTCGGCCGAGATTGGACATCTTGGCATCTATAGTTCAAGTATCAGTAGTGTCAAAAATATGAGCATAAATGCCTTCTTAAGAACGTGGTTCAAAACGAAATTATCCCCAACAACATAGATGTAATTAGAATTATGACAAAGAATAGTTTTTTTTTCTTTACGGCATAGTTTGGAGCTGACGGACTACGATTGCGCTACGCGGTGAGTGATTTCGTCTACCTGAGATCTTTTGAGTGTGCTGAATGATGGCGACCTGGGCGTTCTTCTCGGCCTCGATTATGGCTTTCTTTCGCTCAGTTTCAGCGTCCTTCTCGACGACCTTCTGTCGCTGAACGGAGATGAGAAGCTTCGTCTTTTCGGCCTCCATTGCTTCGTAGTCACGTCGTATCGTCTCGGGAATCTTTGGCTTAGTGACCCGCACTGCCTGAACGTAGAGGCCTGGCGCCAACATGGTGAGGTCGCGCTGAAGCGCTGTCCTCAGATTTTCGTCGATCTACGGCGAGATCGGGAGATTCCGACGCCCACAGTTCACCACGGCCCGAAAAATCATGCGTTTGTTTGGCGTTTCATGAAACACAACAGTTAGTAATGGCTACTATAATTACATGGAGATTTTTATAGCAGTGCAAAATGCTCATTTATATCTGATGCTGCTTTTAACGGACGTCGCCTTAAACCGACGTTGTCGTAATTAGGGCTGTTGTGCAAACTTTTCTAACAGCCAGCCGGCCTTTGGTGCGCTGGCGTTTTGATAATGAAAAATTATCGGAAACTGACCGTTAAGTGCTGCAGACTGCAATCGACATTTCCTAACTTCGAACTGCCACTATCGTGATGAACGTACCTGATCGAAGAGGTCTATATACACCTCCTGCAAGTTATGCCTCGAGCAGAACTGATTAAGCTCGTGGTGGACCTTGTTGAAGATCAGCGTCTTGTCGTAGTCGGCCGTGTAGTTTCGCACGATCTCGTAGACGCTGTCCCGTGACAGGACGTTCACCACTTCGATGCGATCGAAGTATATCATGACGCCGCCCGAGGTTCCGCACGGAACGTTCTTCACCTCGTCGGTCTGCATGGTGATCTGTATCGAGCGGTAGGTCGTAATCAATGGCACCATTAAATGGTACCCGGGATTTGATGTCGTCTTCAGTAGCGCACCGCCCCTATGTTAAAGCAATATATTCACAAAGCAGAACGAACGCACATTAACACACACGTCTATTAACGCAGACGACAGTCATGCAACAGACAATTAGGGTTGAGTACATCTCAATCTGCGGCTAAGGGCGAAGAGGTTACGAAGCACCTTGACGGGATGTTGTTCCCCACTCTATTATTCAACTGCCTTACTTCATCTGCCGCCACTTACATGGAAACGTATAGAAAAAAACGCATTCATCACATGGAAAATATTCGGGTACAGGAATTACATTTAAAAAAAGTAATAATGGCAAACGCAGTTTCGCCCAATACAGTAAAACAGTACCGTTTAGAAAGAAGCCCGCAATTTCATTCAAGACAATAGCGCTCAGCCATAGCGAAAAGCAATCGTTACGAGGCAGCCTTTATTCTCAGAAACTGAACTTCAATCGCGATTGCATACGAGCAGTTTTTGGGCGTTGCATTTTATGAGTCGTTAAGCCACAAATTACCATAAACGCCGCCACCTTGTTCTTTAGAAGCTAGAAATAAAACGCTCTTCAATAGCAGCTGCGCGGCGTAGTATTTACTCCGTTTTAAAACTTGATCCCAGGTAATAGCCGGGATGTGGGTGAACGAGAAAGCCTCGACTAGATTAGAGGTTATCGCCGATTGGCGAGTAACACGCGCGCTCTAGGATTCCCAGTAGATTAATGTGTCCTTTTTAGCACTGCATTCGATCGCTTTTGGCGTCCGATCGACTGCCCGATTCAGGTCTGCAAGGTAAACACGATACACTTTCAGTTCATGTGAGTTCAGTTAATCAGGTGCTAACTGCGTAAGCATATGCTACTGTTCATAGTACCAATACTGAATCGTGGCAGTAGTATTAGTAGTAATATGGTTGTAAATATATTATTAATAGTAACAGTCGCTGTTAGAAAAAGGAAATGAAAAAGCCTCGTAGTGAGAACAAGCCGTCCCTTGGTTTTGTGTCAGTCATACCACGTCTCGTCGAGTCTCAGACTAATTTTAAAGTAGCCTGTATCTCTCCCTTTACCCTCTCACTCACACTTTCTCTATGTTTTCCAATCGGCCATTCTGCACAGCTGTATAGCTGCGACGACTTATAGATTTAAGTCAGTCTGCTTCTTCTTAATAAACAGGACACAGCTTCTTGTTAATAGAAGTCTGCCGATTACTATCAGTAATAGGCGTAGAGACAGACGGTGTTATCACGAAGGCCTGCCCAGACTGGCAGCAAAGGTGTATATTGCTTCCCTTATTATTCGAGATACCAAATGTGTATTAACACATGACACCCTTTGACATCTGCCGTTTTTGCAAAAAAAAAACTTCGCCTTTTAATATTTTGTGTGTAGCCATGTTTGTACCAGGTTTTATTTCTTCAAACACCAATCTGCGCGGCGTTATAGAAAAAGTTGGAAGGAGTACAAAGATAGGGTGGTAAGAAATGCATTGGGTTTTTTTAATTGCACCGGAGAGTTTCCTGAGGGGGGAGGGGGATGTAAACATCTATATAAATGGAAGTACAAAGTATATTAAGGTTTAGAGTTAAAATTAAGAATGTCGCAAATAAGAGATTTGTTAAAAAGATTCAGGTGGTGACAACGGCGCTAAACGCAAAAACGAAGTAGGATCGCAGGGCAGAATTTGCAGCTAGGGGGATTCGGTGCAATAATCACCAATAAGCAAGCGTGAAGCGATTGGTGAAATCGAGGGTAAATCGGCGATAGGAACCAGATCAAATTAAGCAGATATATATGGAAAGGAAACGCGGAAACGAGGGAAGATAAAAAGGCTTCACAATAATTCAGAAGGAAGCGGGCTATTAACAGACGCAAGGGCAGAGATTGTTGAGAGGTTGAGAGCAGTTGAATACAAGGGCACAGCGAACTAAATGTATGGCGAGGTGTAAAATGTCGAGCTTGAGGGCTAGGAAATGAGCCAATTAAATGTACTGTAAAATAGTGCACAGTTTTAGTTCGGTCAGAGATGTAGAACTGTCGGAGGCTCTAGCATTAGGACTAAGTGTAAGAAAGGGCCAGGTCGATATCACAAAGAAGTGGTTGTCCTAATGGAATGCTTTTACTCACTTGAAGGAGGATACAATGGTGATAGAAATGTTTGGATAACATAAGTGCTGCCGCTCTTATTATCCCGATTTATATAAATATATATATATATAGTTCGTTAGGGGCGTTCCAATCTTCACAATGAAAAATAAGATATCGTGAGAGAAATAATAGAATTCTTAAAACAAAAATGTAAAATTTTTACTAATGTTGCTCGACCGCGTCCAGCCAAGCAGCAGTTTGCGTGCCGGTGGTCCCTCTGAAGCGATCTCTTGCATGCACATATTTAATAAGCCCTGCAAATTCTGCATATATATACATATATATATATATATATATATATATATATATATAAATATATATATATATATATATATATATATATACATATATCTATTACTGATGGTACTGGTCGTCTGTCCGTGTTGGGCCAGCCGTGCATTTTGTAGACGGTGGTTGTTGATACAGCCGGAATTTAGCGTGAACTGTTTCTACTTTTATGCAGGCATGGATAACCATTTTCCGTAGAAAGCCAGAAATCACCCTTTAGTTCCCTCTCGTCGTTTATCATGCGTGCATAATGGCAAAACGAGGTGGTGCCAAGAAAGGTCATGTGTGCTTAATTTGAACCTTCTTTGGGAGTCGCCCGTGGGCCGTACCGACGTGTCACCGACATTGAGTGCGGCGAATAATTAGTGTTTTTTAAACCTCTCAAGCGTGCCTTCTATTACACCCCTCAAGGCAATACAAAGCCCACCTGTTCAAAGTGTCGGCTAGTAAAGGACAACACGATATGCCATCAGTTAGCCATTACCTTTTTTAGCCATTCACGCTAAAGCGCGCTCATACTAGACTTACAAACGTCTCATACTAAAAAAATACTTTCTGGGCTGACTCTCAGCCAAGATTTAACGTCCATGGGGCTGCGTTTCGCATTGCTTCATAGACGGACCCCATAAATGCAAATGTGCAACGGTGAGGTTCGAACCCGCGCACCTATGTGTCTCCTTCGGTCGCGAGGCGCAGACGAATGCACCACGCCACTGGGCTCGGCGAAACGTATCATACTAGACTTGCTGTGCTTTCTCCAGCACGCGTGTGTATGACAGAAGGATCTTCTGTCATATACACCCATGTTGCAAACACCCATGCCCTCACGAGCAGGATTCGATCCTATGCATAACAACCACGCCCCAGTTTTTTGAACAGAGTGCTAGCCACCTCAACCACCACTGCTATGAAGTAAGTCTTCAGTGCGGCCGATGACATCGAAACCAAACATTTATGGGTGGTACACTTTAACAAATTGTGTGTATGTGCATATTTGTCGTTTGTGTACACTTGTAGTACATTATAGTTTATTATCAGTATGATCATTCTTATTTTTAATTTGCTGCTCATCGTCCTTTAACCACGCGTATAAATGCGACGAAGGGTATCACTAGAAGAGTGAGTAGGCCATTCTTGCTGGCTGACAGGAACAATCCCGTGTCGATAAGGGTAAAGCCCCGATGCCCTTCAACTATACCACAAAAAAACAGCAACGACGAGAACAAACACAAAGACACATCGAGAAACGACAGCACAATGGGCGGTGCCTTGTTTAGTATGTCATAGTTTGTTAAGTATGTTAAGTATGCTGCTGTTTTTTTTGTTGTTGTTGTTGTTGCTATTATTGTTGTTGTTGCCGCTACCGCTGCTGCTGCCGATGACGCAGTTCTTGCTGTCCTGTCTGTTTGTGAGTCACCGATTAATTTCTGCATTCATTCTGTCGAGCTCCGTTACGGCGTAGTCAACAACAGCGACCGTGACCAACTCAGCAGGCGGATTTCGTCTGGCTTGTGCCTCTCGTCGGCAATAATTTCCTAATGTACTACAGACCGGTGAATTATATATATATATATATATATATATATTTAAGTATAAGTATACCTTTCTTTTCTAAACACAAAAACTAAATATACAATATATATAACAAGTAGTCGCTTGTCGTTTTATCAAGTATTGTTGTTGTTGTTTGCGTCCATATTTCGGGCCAAGTTGTCAAAGCTCTAGAACAAAAAAACTACCTTAAACAACTCAGAAGATCTCAAAACGAACAAAAACAACAACAATGCAAACTAAATTGAACGCTGCTATTTTGTTGTTGCTGTTGCTGTTCTTGTTGGCTACTGTTGTGGCAACTTAATTTTTTTTTATAGATATTAACTGGTAAAATGCATGATGCACACCCGGCGTCGAATGTTTAAGCCACGGTAATGTAGTTATACTTATAAACCCATTTAAATCCAGTCGTCCTCTTTGACCCTTGTCCACTCACGGCTGCTGTTGCGGTACGGTTCTGTCTTCTCAAGATTACTCCACCTGGTGGTACTTTATTTTGCCATTAAGGCAGTTCGACTTTGTGCGGCGCTTATTTTCGCTTCGGAGGCAAATTTATTTAAACTAAATAGTTTAAATGATTTAATAAAAATTGTTAATTTAATTCATTTATTTTAAAAATATGTTAATTGAATGGTACTCTGCATGGTACTCTACTCCGCGAACTCATTTTTCCTACCGTTGTTGTTGTTGTTGTTGTTGCTGCTTGCACGAGTCAGACTCAACAGCCAGGTTTCGTCACTCACGATAATGTCAACTCTACTCCAGTCTAACAAGCGGAACAGTCTGAAGGGTTACCTGGTTACTTCCGTGTTGTTATTCGTATTATTTGTTTGTGACAGACCGTGTACGGAATAGGGCCAATAAAAAAGAGTGCAACAAAAGAAGCTCGACGAAAAAGTTTATTAGCTGTGAGTTTTAAACACTTGGAGTGTTTAAAACCACACTCTATCGTCGCTGATGGAAAATACATTTTCCAGATATACCCCGGCTATATATATATATATATATATATATATATATATAAATGTTTACAAGCAGTGAAACTGATCTGTGACAGCAGAGTACGCTTCCTGTGAACTACTGAAGCCGAGGGGAACTGTACGTATATTGTGGCTCGCTGTAGACAGCCTAGAAGAAGATGAAGAAGAATCAAGTCGTCATTGGTGGACATTGGTTGACAGAAACAACGACAATCTCTCAATGTCGAACATCAACTACAACGATGTATGAAACACGGATGCTCTGTAAGAAGAGCGTGTGTTTAAAAGTAATAAACTAAACTGAACTGAACATTGAACACTGGACATATCTCTCTGTCTCTCACCTCTCTCTCTATCTCTCTTACATATGCTTTCTCTCCTAACATGGCCATGTTGACGTAGTTGCTAAGACTGCGAAGCAAAAATATCCTGCTGTCCTGTTTCTTGCTATGCTGGTGGAAGAAAGGGCAAAGCAAACTGCTCATTGCACCGCGGTGGCGCTGCCCTAAGATGGTCCTGTCCTAAGGAGGTTAGGATAACATTGTGTTCATACATAGTTATGACCGCGCACATCCGCTGCCTACGCCACCACACAATGCGGAATACATCCCGCACACCCAACACCGCATGAAGGTAGATAGCTACCTCTCATCCGCCGCTTGCATCCACCATCAAATGCCTGTCCACCAACTACCTGTCAACACAATACATTGTATGCAACAATGCCGGACTAATATAGAGGATGTGGGCACGACGCGATCGCCGACGACGCTGAACCGGCGCCACTCATTTAGTCTCATAATAATGATTCTTTCTTTTTTAGAATAATTAATCAGCTAATTGTCGCAGGGTCGTTCCGTTATTCATACTGCTTGTCGCTATTTCCGTCGTCGTCTCCGGAATTGGAATCGTTGTTCCAACGCAAACGTTGGCGTCGTTATATCACTAATCATTACGATTATTGCTGTTTGATATTGGGAATTGGCTTTTGCTGATGCTGCTGCTGCCGCTGCTGTTGTTGCTTAGATAGTAGCGCTATGCCTGGTGTTCCACCTTGTTGTGTTCCACCTTGTTGTTGTACTACTTAATACTCTACCTGTAATAGACGCCGATGTGGCCCTCTTCGATACGATGCAGAGATATGGCCAGGGTGCAGATGAGCGCTCCGAGGGCCACCAGAAGGGCTCGCGCGTCGACCGGCATCGCGGCAGCGGGATATCGATCGTCACGGATGCCGAACAGAACGCCACGATCGCAATCACAACATCAACACATTAACAACCGGAACAGCAGCGGCAACAACAACAACAACAACAACGACAACAGCAGTGGTGAACAACCGCAACAATAACGCTACGGCATTAAGTTAACACGATAGCCAGCTTGAGAAGCAACATTCGCATTGTCATTGTCGTCGTCGTCGTCGTTTTCATTGTCGTCATCATCATCATCATACAGACAGATAGCCAGACAGACAGACAGTCAGATACAACGTTACTGATTGATGAAACACTACTACAACACTTTCAAAGCACTCTAGCACACCACTGGCACTTTAGAACACCCCACATAGAGCCACCTCATCATCATCATCATCATCATCAACAACAACAACAACATCGAATCCTAACCACTACAAGCAGCACAGCAGGAGCAGTTGCGCACACTAATACACGGAACGCTATTGCACGGACGCTGGATTCGCGCGAAAGAGGTGGCCGGTGAGCGAGAAGAAGAAGAAGAAGAAAAGAGTTGGAGGCACACTCCCACTATATAGCCTGCGGCGCTAGATAGACTGAACTAGATAGACCACTAAAAGAGATGAAAGACGGACCACGACCGCCTTGGACAGGAGCTCTTTGCCTCGAGGGGCACGCGATGAAGCAAGCGCTAACGCGAATTGCCTTTGAATATCGTCGCATTCGACTTATATAGTATCATGATAATATGTATATGATGTTGGTCATTCGTTGGTGCTACCTGAGCAATATGGTTAATTCATTAGTTCATCCGTTCAATCATCATTATTCAAGCATTAACCAGGACTGGACCTTAGTGTAGTTATGAAATATGAAATTGAACCAATCAACTCATTCGTTAGTTTAAATAGTCGGGCATCGATCGGCACCCCATCGCACAGCAAAGACTAGATCATCTGCGTTGTGCATTGGTTGTCGAGTCATGTCTAGTTAATGTGGTAATGTAGCCGGCACATTTAACGACGTCATAGTTTTTCCTATATATATATATATATATATATATATATATATATATATATATATATATATATATATATATATACATATATAAATATATATATATATATATATATATATACATATATAAATATATATATATATATATATATATATATATATATATAATCTGTTCTACTATTAGGGTTTAAGCAGCTGATTAAAAGTCCTCCTTAAAAATAATTGCGATGGCAAGAGAACGAATTGTTCAATGGAAAAACTGGATACCATACCAGCTAGTTCGGAATAAAATTCCGCGTCACCTGAAAGACATTCGGCATTAGCTGGGGAAATAAAAATAGTCGTTTCGAGAACAGCTTGCAAAAATCGACAACGTGTAACGCCTAATGTATTTTTTCGCGGCCACGTTTCCGCGCTACATCAATAGGGATAGCCTCTAGCGAAAAACTCTTCTGGGCCGTTGGCCGCTTGTAACCAGTTTGATTATATCTATATATTAGTGAGCTAGAACTAAATATTTTCTATGGGCTCGTCTTCTCCGGACTTATTTATTTAAATTCACTAATTCCTCATAGAACTTAAAATCCCCATAGTGACACCATTCAAACAATTGTAACCATTCAGGACATTTTGCAGAAAAGGCTATCGCTCGTGTCTACAATGCAAAAATATATATTATATATTATACGGAATTAAATATAACGCGTCTAATCATTATTCCCCGGGCTATTTATTTGCTCAAGGGACGCCGCAGCGTCCGTATAGTAATAATGTTAAATGATGGCTCGAATCTTCCTGGGCATTCAACTTCACGAAGGTCCCATCTGTCCTCGTCGCAGATTGGTCGGCGGTGGTGTACGTGCCTTATTGTCGTTGGCTTGTAGCTGATCGGTCTCACGTCGGTGCTTTTTATGACGGTCTCGACGTTGTCATTGGTGACGGTTCCTCGGTAGTCGGAAGCCAAGATGAACGTTTCGCTTAAATAAATTATATATATATATATATATATATATATATATATATATATATATTGCACGGAATCAAATATACTATATATATATATATATATATATATATATTACACGTAATTAAATATATCGTATATATTACACGGAGTTAAATATATTATATATATTACACGTAATTAAATATATCGTATATATTACACGGAGTTAAATATATTATATATATTACACGGAATTAAATATATTATATCTATTACGCGGAATTAAATATATGATTTATATTACACGTAATTAAATATATTATGTATATATTATACGGAAATAAATATATACGAAAAATAAATCATGTAAATCGCCATATATGTTTCAACTATGCGTATTTGTACGTGATATGACTAAGGGGTACTACTATTTGATTGTATTGCAGAGACCGCGATGGGTGTCAAAGTGGGCGCGCAGACGGGAACGAAGTCTGGCTACGTTCGCGACGTGTACGCCGTGGGGCGGTTCTTCCTCGAGCGAATTGTACGGCCGTGGCTCTATCCAGATGTCTTCTACCTGATGACGCAGGAAGGCAGGACATTTGACCAGCACGTGAAGGGAATACACGCCTTCACGAATGGGTCAGTCTCGCAGTAGCTAGCTGGCTGATTCCGTCTAATCGCCGAAAAATTGTCTTTCGATGTTTGCTTATCGATTACTCTAGTCAGGTACCAATAGTTGTAAATAGTCCATTTCAACCAATGACCACGGTCTCTCACCGAAGTCCGGGAGGACAACTGAAATTGATGTGTGCAGTTATCTTACAAGAAGTGTCAATAACAAACACTTAATGAGAGACCAACCAATTTAGCGTGCAATGCTATGCTCGTTGAGAGGAAACCCTAGATATCTCAACATGTCCGCATATACTGCTTCTCTAAGCGCCTCTGATATGACAGGGTGACGTTTGTATTTAGGTATACATGTCAAGCGAATAATAGTTAATTCATCCATCCGTCCATATGTCGATTTGTGTGCGTTGCTTTTAATACGTATGATGTTTGCCTCATCCTCAGCGTCATCAAGGAGCGTAAGGCAAAAAAGCTCATTGATCAGAACAGCGGCGCCCCTGATGTCAAAAAGAGACTGGCCTTCCTAGATCTACTGCTTGACGAACATCTGAAAAATCCGCTATTGCTTCCCGAGGAGGACATACGAGAAGAAGTGGATACCTTTATGTTTGAGGTACATCTTTATTTTTCCAAAATCTCCTCCTAATGCAAATAGGCAAATTTTGTTTTCCGTATTATTATTATTATTATTATTATTATTATTATTATTATTATTATTATTATTATTATTATTATTATTATTATTATTATTATTATTATTATTATTATTATTATTATTATTATTATTATTATTATTATTATTATTATTATTATTTTATTATTGTTTATTGCTGATCATACAATTGTGAGGTCTGAACATGTATTAATATATAATTAAATATCTCGGTAGCAGTCTCTTCCTCTCAAAACATTGACCCGATTATACAGGCAGCGTTACCTCTGCATACCGCCAGCGAGAGCAACTGCCGCAGAAACTCGCTCTCTCGTCGGTCGCCTGTGTTCTCCTGTATCCGCTCGCCAAGCTCTTTATTATTATTATTATTATTATTATTATTATTATTATTATTATTATTATTATTATTATTATTATTATTATTATTATTATTATTATTATTATTATTATTATTATTATTATTATTATAGCTTACATAATTCCTAGAGAAGGCTCACACCGTTGGTACCATATGCTTTACGCTTTTTTATTTTCCGCTCCGTAATAATCCGCCATACAAATATATCTATGAATGGACCGACTCGTTAGGCATGCTGCGTTTCCATGACACTCTTAGAGATTTACCGGCAAGCATTTTATGCGGTGCTCACTAAGCAGACCGTTAACAACCGTTCTAACGCGCTTATTCAGGGCCACGACACAACCGCCATGGCTCTGTCCTGGACAATCTTCCTGTTGGGTCATCACCCTGAAGTCCAGCGCCGATGCCAGGAAGAATTGGACAGGATTTTCGGTGATGCCAGTGACGGGCCGAGCGGTAGTCACGACGATTCTAACAGGCCGGCAACGGTCGATGATTTGCGTGAGATGAAGTACCTCGAGTGTTGCATCAAGGAAGCCCTTCGCCTTTATCCCTCGGTGCCCATCATTGGCCGTGAAGTACACACCTCGTTTGAAGTCAGTAAGTGATCTGAGTTCATTTGTACGGCGCTCGATTCACGACCGGCGGTGCAATACAGGCTACCGCGGATGATTCAAACTTTTTTGAAAATGGAAACGCATTGGACTTTGTGTAGCTAGTGCAAGTATATATGGGACTTTCAAATAAACTGTATATTACACGATTTTTTTTTCCAAATAAATTGTAATGCATTGGATTCTGGCTTAACTCGAACAGGGTCGTAATTTATCTGGCAAGCGTTACAGTTGAAATTCAACGCAGGTGCCTTGTGCGTGCCTTAACAGAGGCTCTGTCGAGTATGTGCGTTTAAGGTATGTGTATTATTGTGTAAATTGCAGACGAGCATCGGATTCCTGCTGGCAGTGTAGTGTTGGTCTTCTCGTACGCTCTGCATCGTGACCGCGAGACATTTCCCCGTCCCGAGGAGTTTCTTCCGGAGAGATTTCTGCCGGAAAATGTCGTCGGAAGGCATCCATTTGCCTACGTTCCATTCTCTGCAGGGCCGCGGAACTGTATAGGTCGGTCTGGTTGCTAGCAGCTAATTTGCGCATAGACATACATAGGAAGTGGGGGTCCGCGCAGATAATGCCGAGTAATGCCGTTACGAATTTTCTAAGTATTCAACGTGTCGACTGTTGCGGCCCCGTTTTAGCTCGCTCGATCTAGCGATGTGGTAGGATTGCTCTATCTGCGCTACATAGTACCTCTCAAGGAGACCACGGACTACGTTTTTAGTGCAGTTCACCCTGCTTATATTTAACATACTGGTACAATCATAAGATTACGTGCATAGAGAATATCTGCCTTACTCCCAGGATAAATAGAGGACAAACGTTTAGTTCATATATACGACATCACTTCAGGCCATTCAGGTATAGTTCAACTCTTTTTTCCATAGCCTTTTTTCAACCTTTGCTCTACATCAAAAAAAATCCCTTATAGACGTTGCCGCTTCCCAATAAAAAAGTGGTCGGGTTCTTTTGGTTTGTTGGCCAAGGCCTTCTAAGGTTGCCATAGCAAATGCAGTCTTTTTATAACCTGCCACACCTGTTGCTCGTCGGTCAGCCAGTGGTTTATTTGACCACCCAATTGCTAATCTCTTAATTGGTCGAAGTAGCGTAGTGCCTTGCACAAGCGCAAAGCCATCAACTAATAGTACCTATAACTTTGCTAACGTCCGATCTAAGGCATGAGACGCCTAATAATCTAATAATCTAACGCTTTCGGTGACCACCAAGGCCGTCTCGCGCACAGAGCACATAAACAACCTTATTGTTGCTGATGCTAAATTAATACATTGTAGTGGTCCACCGCTATTACGGCATGCACCCTATAAAGTATATCAACCCAATTGCTAAGTTAATCTTCATCCCCCCCCTCGCTTCCCTAGCAGTATTCTATTCTATATAGGTGTTTATACATATGGACTTCTTTACGTCGTTATGCACCCGAATTCTGTGTTGGGATCATAACGCCAGCAATGAACCTCTGTATATATATATATATATATATATATATATATATATTGATGACGTTATGCATCCCGATTATGTGTGCACAAACCGTGCGTATAGACACTTGTAATGCATGCACATGATCAACAGTTTGAAAATAAATGCTCTGCTCAAGACAAGTAACAGACCTTGAAGACAAGTACTGTAGTGTAAATAGGTCGAACCGTTCATATAAATGTACAGGAAGACCTCGTTGAAGAGCCTCGATTATTAGAATGGTGATAGATAATGCAATATCAACATCTTTATATACAGAAATTTTAAGCATATATTTGCTAAAATCATTTACTATGTCAACGTACAACGCCAAGAGGAGTTCATTTCGATTAAACAGTTCAACGAGCTAACGCCACAAAGCTTTTAGGAGGCAGTACATAACAAATGCTTGTGGTTATAAAAGCGACAAGTAGTCTTTATTTAGCGAGTAAAGATTAATAATTGGTAAATTACATTTGGTTACGTTGCCTAAAAGTATGTTGTTTAACGACGTAATTTTTCCTACACCGACTTCACTCGCGCAAGTTAGGCGCCTTGCAAATGAAGAAGAAGCAACATAAACATATATGTCTCACCACACAAAAGGTGTGCGTTTTGCGTGCGGACGTGTTCAATTAAATTATAACCTATATATCCAGTTAACGACAATGCTCTTTTTTCTGTGCGCACTCGGTCCTATGTAGGTCAGCGCTTCGCTCTGATGGAGGAAAAGGTCATTCTCTCGAGGCTTCTTCGAAACTTCTCGATCCGTTCATTGTGCGGTTTCGATCGGCTAGAGATCACGGCCGAGATGGTCATCCGATCAAGAAACGGTTTGCCCGTCACCATAATGCGCCGGCCAAGGCCATCTCAGGCTCATGCTCGCGGCGCACCAGCTTTCATTGGCGACAACGACATTAGGATCGGCAACAATAGCGATGACGGCCGCCACGCTGACAATGAGGATGCACGCAGGATGGCCTAATTGACTTTTTGTCGCCAAATCACCGACTTCGGACAGTGGTTTAGTGGCGCGACGGACTGGCTGGCTGGCTGGCTCTATCCAGAGAGTAAGCTGTGCGCTTAGTTGAGGCTTCGAAGCGTCAAAGCACCAAGATCACAAGGTCATCACATGGTCACAGCTTGCATTGGCCACATGGCTGTCCATATCATTGTTACTCACGGTGGGGTGCTTGATTGAAGCACACCATCAGCGCGCCCCTCATTAATTACCTCATCCTACAGCGAGCCGTAGGCATAGGTGATGATATAGATGCGGGCAGCTTCGCGTGATGCCATGCATGTATGTGTGTGTAAGTGAAGAGAGAGAGAGAGCGCGTGTTTGTTTCGAGCCTCTCTGCCTTTGTGGAAAGGGACAACATCTTGACCACACTTGGCTCGGCTAGTGAAATCATTCGGCCTTATGACATGACTCGACTACGATCGTATGAATTAATCCTAATGTAACATAGGTGACTTCAGAGGATGATTCGAAGTTACCTGCGATATCGCTTGGCTGTGAGCCACTACAGCTGCTGCCGCTGTTGTTGTTGTTGTTGCTGTTCTTGTTATTGTTGTGGTCAATGTCCTCAGAGAGCAATCTTTGTGGATTGCCTATTCGATACGTACAATAGAACTATAAAATAATGTCGTAAACAAGAAAAACGACGACAATATCAACAGCAACAACAACAATAATACTTGCAGGGTCCTAGTTATTAAGTAGAAAGGAGAAATACAAGAATGCGTTGAATTCACCGATAAATATATATATATATATATATATCCTTCACACAGCTAATGTAAACAGTGTCATACATTTACATTATTTTTTTGTAATAATCGTAAACGGCACTTGTTCTTGTAATACGTTACATGGTATATGTATTACGTAAGACATCGTACGATATATATATATATATATATATATATATGTATACAGAGAGAATGAGTGAGAGAAAGTGACCAGCTGGATACGAACGGACAACTGACAGGACCTATACTTCAGTTTCTCTTCAGCTATTGTCATTTTCAGTGAGAGCTATTTAGCGATTGCTCGGCAGGTGATATTTTTAGTGTATGTTAATTGTCTATTTTCATTGTAATTGTAATGATATATCTTTCCAGTATCGGCATTTTGTGGCATTGACACTACGGTGCCTACCGACAGCCTATAGTCACTCCAGCAGCTACTAGCAAGTTATGTGTAGAAAACATTTTGCCGTTACAGAGACGGAAGTTCTACGATATTGTATATGCGGGTAGATCCCTTGTTGTGTTTAGGGTGTACAAGTGCCCCGGCCCGCAGATATACTCATTCAGTACTGCAACTGCAGTAAGGACTTACTGATAGATTGTGGTTTTATACGCGACTATATAAAAGAAAATGTAAGTTGATGTGCGATATCTGTTTCTCGTCCAGATATAAGTAACCACGTAATGACACGCATTTGTTAATTCAAATGATGAAACTATCTGTTGTTCTCGGAGACGATATATATTATCTATCTTTCTCGAAGGATATGTGTCGAGAAAGAATGAAAGTGGTGTTTATATGGTGCGAGATAACTACATATTAGGCGCCCTAATGGATACGGTAATATACCTATTTGTTACTGTATTTCGTGTCTATTTTGTTCACATGGATTCGATTGTGTTGAACAGCACATGATTCCCCTCGTATAACGACCAAGCCTGCGTTGGGCAGAAGGCGCACACAGTTTCCCATGTATGCCGATGACGAAACGAAAGGCGTTACATATTTTTCTAAAGGGTATATAAATATTCATGCACACTGGATCGCGCGTGTCATCATATGATTATAATGTACTTACCTGCACCATGGCAAATAAGGCCGCTGTGCCATTGGCCTGACACAACGGATATAAGACGTAACGCCAATTGACGCTGGAGTTTTGTCAAAGCTCGTACGCCATTAGTCAGTATACCGTGACTAATGATGATGATGCATGAAGGGCCGCTGCGGGAATAAATGCCAATAACGTCTGTTATGTTTTATGTGTACAAGTCGTTAGTTACGTAGCTAGACATTTTTGTATCTGGATATCCACTGACCATATCCTGAACACTTGAACACGTAGACATATAAACATGCACAGATAACGCACATACCCCTTGCTTCTCGATCCGGCGCTATAGTTGTCTTGCCCAAAACACCCTGGTGTGCTTATTGTCGATTCTCTTATTGTCATAAAAACGAGGTTGTCACCCTGCCGCTATGCATTGTCACCGTAAGCCGTTAAGGAGACCAATTATTTCCGCAGTTTTCTACGATAGATGGACGAACGCCTTTATTTCTATTTCGTCCAAAAATATACTGACACCGCTTGATAGATGTGTTCACAATGTACAAACGCGTGTTTTTTATATATATATATATATATATATATATGAGTCTCTACACAAGTAAAAGCTATGCTATGTATGCATTCTGTCCTGCTGTGCGCCTACTGTGGAAACAACGTAACTACGGATATAGATGCAGCGTGTTGACTGCGTTGTGATTCGACTATTGTGCTCCGGGTAGGAAAAATGCACCCCATCTACAATATTGTTTGTGACAGCGACTTCATCACACTGCTCTTCACGGGGAGTTTTCTTCATGTGCCTGCTAATATTCCATGCAGCAATATGCTAAGTAACATGCAGCTTAATGATCGCCGCTTCAATAGATGCAATTGCAAGTTTCTTCTCTGTAGAATGGAACAACATGGATGATTTGTTGACAAAGAACACACATACTGTTATATAGATAATAACTACAGATGAAATAAATTGTAACATGCAAATTATGCCGACATTACCCTCTCAAAGCATTTGTGTTTTGTCTATCTGAATACATGTGAAATAGGTATGAGCCGTGTGTGAGAATACTGTGTTTTTTCCGCGTGCTAAGAACCGAGAGTAACAGTAGTCAAATTTTAAAATTAATTTGAAAAAATACACATTGCAACCACAATGCCCAGAAATTCAATTAAAATTTCACTCTTATTTTTTTTGGAGTGTCTACTTATCATATTTTGGTTTTTCTCAATAGATAGGCTAGATAGAATAAATAGGTTTTATTATTTTCAGGAGTGGTTTATATTTGTGAAAAGGTTCACGGCTCCTCAAAGCCATCAAAGGCTAGTATGGAGTGTGTATATTGCAACGATGCAATTAAATCCCATCGCCACCAAATGTAACGATGTTCCGTTAAGCTAAGTTAACTGGGCAATGTAAGCTCAGCCGGGCGGTTACTATAACACGAGAGACTAATGTACGATGAATGACAACACACAGCGTAAGGTCTGACGCAAAGCGTAACGAACAGAGCAACGAATGGTGCCGATGGTCTATTTAATCACTCAAGGGACGCCGTAGCGTTCTTATAGTAATAATGTTAAACGATAGAATTGAATCTTCTTGAACATTCGACCTCCGAAGTTCTCACTCGTCCTCTTCGCTGATTGGTCTGTTCAAACTACGCATTATCACGGCGTGCAATGTTTCCGGCGGTAAAGCTGCAAACACGGTGAGAAGTTGTTTGTGTGATTTCCTTGTGTTCATTGTTGATGTCGAGTGAAAAAGATTAAGCAGGTTGGGATGAATTCCCCTTAAGGTTCGTTCGTCTGAGTAAAGACAGACATCTCTATTTGCAGAGGGCAGGCCAAAATCGACATAATTTTATTATTATAGCATTGATTCGTACTCTGGAAAGAACTGTTGAGCTGACGTGCATAGCCTATTTTTGTGCTAACCGTATAGCAGAGCTAACTATGTAATCTTTCATTCACGAGGAAAACATGCCCGTAATATTAGCTATTACGAATTTGACACGATTTCTGATTTTTTTAAATTGATGACCGAGAGTCCGTTAATTCGGTCTTGTCTCTCTTCACAAGCGTATAGGTTGCGCCCGAAGCTTGTCCAATTTCTCAGCAGTAAAATCTTCTATGCTGAAGATTGTTCCGATATTGATGTGCGCTCTCTCTGTGTCAGACGGAGGCTCACTAGACATTTTCCCTCAGCCTTGAGATTGCTTTGTCACAAACACTTAAAGGATAAAACTGATAACATTGTACCATTTGCAAATGCCGCACCGATAGTACACCTTTCACTAATGATACATTACGATGCGATATAATATAATGGGACAAAAACATATTTTAATACTATAGCAACAAAGCATTGACATGAGTAGAGAAGTTGGCGTTTAACGCAAATTTGAACTAATATATCTAGAAGCATATTGGACACAAGCGATAGTCTTTTCTGCAAAAGTCTTTAATTGTAACAATTGTCGAAAATGTGTGATTATGGAAATTTAAAGCTCAATAAGGCTTTACTAAATTTGCCGTCCAGAGAAGACAGTCTAATTAAAATAAATATCTCCAGTATGCGAGTAAGGAATTCTACTCCAATTTAACCATCTTTATTACGCGCTGCATAACCACATATGTACACAAACACCTCCCTCATACTTCTTAACTATTTTACAGTATAGATGCCGCAGGCAGTAATACTGCATCACTGATTGCATCGTTAGCACATTAGCGCTATAGTTAGCATTTATCTAAGTATATATATATATACTTATCTATATGATTATATATATATATATATATATATATATATATATATATATATAATCTGCACTTTGTTTTACTTTGTTTGCGATGACACCATTCTTGTTTTCAACTTTACAAAAATGTTCTCAACTGACTTTACAGAGACTTTGTATTCGTATGTTAGCACCCACGCTGCCTCAATGATTGATATACAAGTAAGCTCTATCGTTGCAACAGGGAAGCTGACTCTGCCCGATGCTTCATACACCAGCAGACTACTATGCGGTTTCTGCATAGAATGGTATCGCCACGAATTGAATGGTTATTGCCAAAAGGCGACATTCTGTTATAAGCCGTCAGCTCAGTGCGCATTAGCTGGTCAGGCTGACTAGCCAATGTCAAGTGATTTGTTGTTCTTTCTGGTGATTCCCGGCAAGGTACCCGTAAGGGAAACGGGCTCCTTGTCATTCCACAAACCGCGGCGTCTCCCGCAGCGTCAGTTAGACTGGAGCGGTAGAGACGCTCCCACGGTATTCTACATTTTCCCCTGCGACGTGTCCGGCTTTCTGTTGGCCTTTTGGCCAGCAACTCCTCATAGACATTAGCAATAATAAATAATGTGGACTCTGCGTCGTTTGTCAGGACAAATTGTCTAGGCTGCCTATTAGTTGCTCCCACATGAAACGGGATAGATGCTCATACTTAAAAGAAGTTAAACTAGCGGATCACAACGATTACAGACCACTTGTCAAGCGGAACACACTTGGGCCAACGTTTATCGCCAGCTATGCAGAAAGGGAAAATGTGACCGCCATGAAAAACAATGACTTAAGAAATGCTTATTGTGCATCGCCATATCCGTGCTATCAGCTGTGAAACAAAGATAATACTCGTAGTAACAATAGCGAATTAACGATACCTTTTCCAGCAAAGTTGGCTTCAGATACACACGCACACATACACATGTATAGTCTCAGATTAGCCACGGGGACCCACATGGTGGTGAATTGTTTCGGCAAAGGCTCTCATTGGATGTACAACGCGGTAACGCCACGGCAATGCTTGGCACCTTGTTCAGGTAATCGACACCATAGGTTTGGACGTAGGGCTGATGTAGTTTATGTAGACACTGCGTTCACTGGGAGACAATTGTTGACACCCTTATCATGAGTTAAATAAATAAATAAACGAATATAAATATATAGCGTAACGAAGTGCCACCTCAGAGTTCAGATTTTGGCCTCAGCACGTGTATACTCGTATGGTGTGGAGAGCCTGCAAATAGGAGAACCGCTATGTAGTCACCAGATTTGCCGTCCACGGCTTCCACCTGAAGATCTGTGTGCGCGAGAAGTCGTATGAGATCTCGCCGGAATGTATATGTAAACTTTGTGGCCGCCCGTGTGATCTGTATCGCCTTCAGAGTTGCAAAAGAGCAATTCTGTTGTCTCAACTCTGCAAATGTGAATGAGCCTATGATGTATACGTGTAAACCAATCCTTGGTTACTAAAATTATTACAATATGCACTCGTATGCAGCGGCAGCACTACATTTCTCTGTTACTCTTTCTCTCTCTCTCTCTCTCGTCTGGAGATTTTCTTTCCGTTAGGGCCAACCTAGGGCCATTTAGGCAGTAGTGCACACTACCTGTTGCTCGCTACCAAGTTCGCCGAGTGACCAGCTATAGTGCGGTGGTGTTTTAATATCCTGCTTGTACTAGTATACAGCCTTATTGTCAGTCACTCTCTCTCTAATTGCTGTAGTGTGAAAAGATGGTCTGCCCCGTGATGCTTGCTGCTTATGACAGAGGAATTGCTGCAGAATGATGCCGATGATCACGAGACTGCAGATGAGGTGCTGGTTACGATGAATGACAACCACGACAACCTTGACCACGTGCTGGTGCGGTGCGGTTCCGTTGTTGCAGTTGCTGCATCTGCAGTTTCAGCTGTAGTTTCAGCGGCTTCCACAGCTGCAGCGTCCCCGCTGATGGTCACAGGGCTGTCACAGGACATCTAAAGCTTGAAAAGACTGGACAATCCGAGCAGATCGTAGCAGACACACACACAGCCGGCGGGGAAGCGGAACCAATCGGAGAACACGCCACGGCAGTCGTCCCGGGGATCGAACGCGAGCAGGCGGTGCAGTCGAAACTGCTGCTCGCATCGGCAGCCCCGACGACACAGCATCTGCTCGCCGTCGAACCTGTGACGCCGAACGTCGGCCCATAACGACACCGTCATCAATGCTACATATACATACGCAGCGAGCGTTCACCTAACCGCATTGGGGGGCACGTCGTCCGATCAAGTCCGTGGGTAGACAGATCGACGAACGATTGTTTCTGTCGTGCGATTCTGGTCGTCTGATAGACGCAGAAGCGTACATTATGTATACGTGTGCAAAGAAATATATGCATATATGTATATGTTTATATAAATATTTTTGTGGAGGAGGGTGAATGCTTTTACGCACACTACGAGTACGGGGTATTTCCCCTCTCGAGCAGTGTGGGACTCGACCCCGGCGGTTGGATGTTGGTCCGCCAAGACCCCTACCCACTAAACACACCTCCCCCCGTAAGCCTCACTCTCTAATGGCCCAGATATCCATAAAACAGAACTATGGGCCAATGTATATATATATATATGTGTGTGGGTATGTGTAGTTAAATTGAAGAGCAGATTGTACGTGAAATTGGTGTGAAATTGGCACGCACATGTATTATGTATGTGTATATTATGATATATGGATATACTATATGCGTTACGACCACTGCCCTCCGATGATCGTAGCTCGTTCAATGGTGCAATATCGCACTAACAGTAACATTTGTGGTATAAAAAGTCATTTGACTGCAAAATCTGCTCTGCACTTAGACGTACGCGCATTTGGATTGCAAAGTGAATAGGAAACAAAGTGAAAGAGTTGTGATACTTCTACACGTAAACTCGTATTTTGCAATGAACGGCTGGACAAAAACAAACTCGAAAACAAAAAAACGGAACTTATCGTACCTTACTAGCGTTACACTTAAAATAGACTATTAAATATTCAACATCAATATTCATAATCCAGATAACACTATGAATATGGCACATGCGTTTCTTTTCTGTGGCTTTAATTATCTAGGACACACACATATATAAATATATATATATATATATATATATATATATATATAAATAGCGGTTCTTAAGATCTGCAAAGTGATAGGCGTCGCAAGTGTTGGTTTTGGTTGTATACTTACGCGCAGGTCTCCGAGTGAATGTACTGTTCGAACGGGTGTACATTTAAGAGCGCCAAAATTTCCCCGCGTGTGTTGTTGGCCCAGTACGGGGATACGACCTCTTCCTTTGTTGGACATGCCGCACTGGGGATAACATGGCAGCAACAACGGTGAGGACATTTAGCGGACGTTCAGCCGCAGCAACAATTGATTGTTGAAGCCGAATTAGTAAATACAGACAAATTCACAGACACATGAAAAAAATCTGAATGCGCGAAACCTATTTAGATCGCTGCGATGCGGTGTCAACGTATGAAGTATTGTACTGACGCCCAGCGCAGCAATACA
>QVRM01005734.1:45000-122282 GCA_003439945.1 Dermanyssus gallinae | reverse complement strand
AGTAACACCCAGGCTGGGTAAATTTATATATATATAAGTATCACCTGGTGCAGCTCGAGGACCTTAAGCATAAAGGACCGAAGCGAGCGACTGAGTTCCTCAAGTGTCTCCAAGGAAATTGAGCAGAGATTGTATTCCTTCCATGAAGTAAGACCTTTCATTTGCTCCACGTGAAAGAATAGCCGGTGGCAAACCTAACAAAAATAGTTACAACAGGTTATTTACCAACAATAACAATCATAAGCAAACTTATGATACAGCTGAAATTATACCAAACAACAAACATCATACTTATAAAAGTGAGTAACGAAAGTGACAATAAACTATGTAAACTCATTGAAATCCATATGTACTCTAACAAGAGGACGTACCGGCAGGATGTGACCCGAGAGAATTCTCGTCAAATTGCTGTAGCATGCTTCGACACTAACGCTGAGCTTATGCAGACCCTTTGGCGTCACCTATAAGACACAGTTTAATGACAGCCATTGCAAATCGTAAAACTCCGCCCACAACGCCGTATTACTGTGACAAAAATGTGCTGCCAAAACAATGTGAAAGTTTTGGTTTACTCGTATGTGCATAGCATTCACAACAGTAGTGTATAAGGTAATACATGTTGTTTTTCAGCTCGATCGCCTTTATTCCATAAAGGACCTCTTTTAATCGTCCTGGCAGGGTCTATCTAAACGACATGAATAGCACGACTGGCTTGTTTTGTTATCTCTATTATTTATCCCATTTGTCCCATTTATTAAAGGTCCTTGTAGATATCTGACATAAACATGTTATCTTCCTGTGATACCTTATAGAGAAGAACATCGCGTAGAGTTGGTGACAATGTCCCGAAAACTACGAGTTCGAGCAGATCGTCCGAAAGAGGAGCTCCCTGAGAAAAGTTAATAAGCTTCGAATCCATTTCAAGGATAACGTCGTCCCATGACTCCCTCAACAGGCTCATAGATGCACCGAGATACTCTGCGAGAGATTCACACATGAAAAAGACACAATATATATACATAATGCTATTTCACTGATTACAATGAAATTCACGTAATTGTTATAATGAATGAATAATAATAACATTAAGAACGTAATGGCATTACTTCCCGTGACGGGCTAGGCAACATTTTTAGGCAAGGTGAGGAGAGTAAACACAGGCGCAATGGAGGAAAAATATGTTCACGTTAAGGGTAAACTAACCGTCGAGGTAGGCAATATGCCGGTGGTAGTAGGCCATCGTTTGGAGTTGGTCCAGCTTTTCTTTAAGCAGCGGAGTAGAGCACATTACGTAGTTTCCCGAGCGACTCACACCAAAGATTCGGCCCGCGTCGTGGCTCATTGAAGCACACAAAAGGTCGCCTACCTGTGTTGCAGATAAAAATATACCAAAAAAACATCACAAGTGAACCAGAAATACTCCGTGGCTCCGAATGAGCCTTACTACACTACTATGGAATCGATGCACAAGCATAAGTGTCACTTTTTGAGAATACCTACCAGCAGTCAAATTCAAATAGTAATTAAATGCTCGTTACGAATACCTGGATGGAGCCACAGGGTAGAGTGCCATGTAGGTAAAGCTGGAGGAGTTCTCGCGACAAACAAAGCATCACATTGAATGGTAGTTTCTCTGGTGGTTGTCGAGCCGTCTTGAGATTCTTTAGAGGCTCTAGTTTGGACGGGAGATTCTCCTGGGACACGACATCACTAACGCGGTCCCGATCAGCGTCGAGCAACCAGTGTAACCCTGTCACCGGTCGCTCGGTTTGGAGCCAATTAACAACTTCGCCCTGTTCCACGTGGCAAAGCTCAAGTCGGCCTGGATAGAAAGTTAGAAAAGAAGCGATAAACTAGAGTAGATGCACGTAGTGGGTTTTCGAATTTTCGAACTTACAACGTCCCATCAAAGAGCCTCGGTTGCAATCGTATAACTTCATAAATAGGTTGTAAGCTGGTCTATGTTAAAACTGTAAGTGGCATATGGACCTGTACGTCGTTCATCCCGAATTGATAACAAATAGCAAATGAGCGTACAAACGATCAAACTTACAATCAGAGTATGCGATGGCAAGCATTTGCCCGTCGGGTTTCCAGTGAAGAGCGTGGACCCTAACACCTTCGTCACGCGGTTTGGGCCGTGCCCAGACCTTCTGCCAGCGATGCCGATAAACTATGACTTCGCCGGACTCAAGTGCCACTGCGAGTAAATCCATTCGTGAGGACCATGTCATCAGGTGGACCGCTGCAGGCAGCGACTTGTCCTCAAGTTGTTGGAACGGCGCCATCTGAAACGAAAACAGAGTGCCAAACTCATTTGGTTTAAACCTTTAATACCACCTAAGCCTTTTGTGTGTGTGTCTCTGACTACGGCCGGCCATCATCGGTCAGTGCCGCAAACTATATAGACGATCACGATTAAGCATAAATATCAGCAATTAGGTAAAATCTGATAATTTCACGGCCATCGATAACGCGCCGGATGCTCGCGAGCAGTAGGAGCGTAAGACGTAAGAGCATGTCTTCATTCAGAGTCAACTGACCATCCTTCTTCTACGAGCATTAGGAAAATGTCGGCAAGTCTCAATAGCGTGCATATTAGATTGTACAGACTGAAGTTACATTACACTAAACACACCAGCCACCAGGTAACGTCCCGGCTCTGTTAGCAAGACATTTTCGCATCCCATTCCATATGGATGGTAAAACCAGTCGAAATATGCCAAAACGATATATATATATATATATATATATATAGAGAGAGAGAGAGAGAGAGATTTTGCATAAAATATACATAGACAAGTTCCACAAAAATACAATCACGTAATATACCATGGTAGTCCGATGACTTAGGTAATTATACCAGATACCTGCACGAGTGGAATGACCTTTCCATATGTTTATATTATTATAGTTTTTGTGGAGAAGGTTGCATGCTGTTACGCACTGGTGCTACGAGTGCGGGCTGTTCCCCCTCTCGAACCGTGTGGGGACTCGACCCTAGCGGTTGGATGTTGGCCCGCCAAGACCCCTACCCACTAACACATCTCCCCTCTTAAGCTTCACTCTCTAATGGTTCAGATATACATTGAACAGTACTATGGGCCATTAGAAGAAGTGGCGAGCGCCTAGCGGATTATGTGGCCGAAATCACTCACGGATTCCCCCACCAGTCCGACGTGCTTATCCCAACACCTGCGAACCCGTTTGATTACACGCCACGTCATCTGCTAATGTCGTAAGCGCTATCCTTCTTTTTCTGTACTAGCCCGAGTTCGGCTTTCTTTTTCATTACTGCAGTTGCTATTTCCTTACCCAGCTCCCATGCTGATGCTGTGCATACATTTGTATAAATACACATATGTATGTGCATATAATCATTAGTATATGAAATAACGTATAATATATATATATATATATATATATATATATATAGTGGTAGTGATATTGCTTTATTTTGCAATTAATTGCAGTTTACAGAAATTCTGGAAGGTTATATCAAACTACCCTCGAATTAAATTCAAGAAAACGTGTTGACAATAACACCCAAGTTAAACAGTTTCTATTTATTCATTGTGATCAATGAGTATCATTGATAATTGAATCAATATAACACTAATATGTATATATATATATATATATATATATACAATAACACTTATATTAGTTTACATATTGTACAAATATTACAAAACATAAATAAGTTTGGTACAATGTTTACCCTTCTTTCATATTTAGGTATGTGTGACTCTAAACATATTTTGTATGCCGGATTACAAGCTTAATTCATTTTTTTATGCATATATATATATGCACTTATTTTGCACATATATATATATATATATTAATATATAATATTAGACTGACGAGTAACGTCAAAACACTAGTCTTCTATTGTCCTGCCTTTATATTCATGTTTTGGCTAGCTGAGAGACTCGCAGAAATAAACACTATTTTTCTTTTTCGTAACGATCATATATTTATTAAATATAACTACAGACTTACAAATGACTTACAATACCGAGGATAAAAACGGTATCGCTTCTTTCACGAGCAGTCTATTTAAGAGTGCCGCCATTCAGCGATTATTCCAGCCTTCCCTCTGATGTACTACAATTCAAACGCCACTCAGCCGTATTCGTTTATAATAATAATAATAACTTAAGAAATAACACGAACTAATAAGATTGGCATTACAGTGCCATCAAAAACAATCCAAATCGTCTCTATAGTTAAATACGTTCCAACACGAAACCCAATAACGAAATGTTCACCTAGAAGACAAAAGAGACTAGCATGATCAGAGACACCCATGGAAAGACAGTGGTCGAGACGGCATAAGGCTATCGTACATTCTTATCCGCCACGTTCGCAGTATATCCTTGCTCCAAAAATAGATGTGATTGGAGGAGGGCTATGCTGGATTAACGTAACTTCAACGTTTTCTAACGTAAATGTAAAAAACTATTCTCAGGATGAATGAAGAACACATGGCTGGCCGGATCTTGTGCACGACCCTCTTGTCGTAAGATTGATAACACAATAATTATCTAATTCTAGCCTAGAATTGCCCAGCTTAAACTTATTCTCTGGCAGCTGCATGAACGCGTGAGGCGTAGATTAGCCGGAGGAGAGCATCGGGCGTCATACCCTGGATTCGAGACGCAGCACCTATGGTAGCCGGCCTAGCGATCTCGAGTTTGCTGCGAACCTCATTGGACAGATTAAGATGACTTGCACTGTAATCAAGGCCGATCGGCAAAGCCATCTCGTCGTGCCTCGTTAACTGTTCAATCTCCTCTAGCTGGTCATTTACAATGCGATGATACCTTGCCTCAATCAAGAAACGTTCCCAAAGTTTCGCATCGTTTCGAACCTTAAGTAGATCTTCATGATTGCCGAAAAGAGCAATCAGTTCGTCAGTGTCAATCTTAGGCAGCTCGAGTAATTCATATCCAGTTCGAAGAAACGCCGTCGTGTTCAGTTCGCTTCGAGGAAGCTCGTTCTTCCACCTGCCCATCGTCTCCATCCGGCTTTCAAGGACCTTCTTTGCGCGAGCGAGTGCAGTTCGTATCTCCACCATACGCGCAAACCTCTCCTCGTTTACGCAGCCTACCAGATAGCCTTTTTCGGTTAGCCTAATGTCTGCGTTATCTGGACGTAGGTAGAGGCGAAATTCAGCTCTCGACGTAAACATGCGGTACGGCTCGTTTGTTCCGTGAACGGTTAGATCATCAATGAGCACGCCAATGTTACTCTCCATTCGGTTTAATGTTATCGGTGCCTCGTTCGATGCGATTCGTGCAGCATTGATGCCTGCCACAATGCCTTGAGCGGCGGCTTCCTCGTAGCCCGTCGTGCCGTTAATTTGACCAGCAAAAAACAGAGCCGGCACTTTTTTTGTCTGCAAGGTCGGGTAGAGCTCGCGAGGGTCTACGTAGTCATACTCAACACCATAACCTGGTCTAGCTAATTCGGCCTTCTCGCATCCTTCCATACACCGCACCAGTTTCAGCTGTTCGTCGGCCTCTAGCGTACAGGAAATGCCATTTGGATAAATCAGATCCCCATCAAAACCTTCCGGTTCGAGAAAAACCTGATGCCTGGCGTCCGCGAAATCGGATCACTTTTGCCTCTATCGATGGACAATAACGAGGCCCGTTTATCTCCTCAGTAACGTGCCGATTTCGATCCATATTGGCCAAAACAATTTCCTCGACTTTTTCATTTGTGTGCGTCAGGCGCGTGTGCAGTTGCTGATCCGCTTCCAACCAGACCCTCTCATTCATGAAAGAAAACGGCGTCGGAGGGTTATCATTTTCCACCGCCTCCAAGTGACGGAAATCGATCGAGTTCTTGACCAGCCTTGGTGGAGTGCCCGTTTTTAGCCTGCCCAGGGCGAAGCCCAACCTGTCAAGAGTATTAGCAAGCTCAATGGAAGGTTTATCACCGATCCGGCCGGCTGGCCAGCTTTCTAATCCGATGTTAATCGTTGCCTTAAGGAAGGTACCTGTAGTCAGAATGACAGCGCGAGCCTCGAGCTGCTCCCCGCTCGCCAGAACTTACGCCCGAACACCGACCACCGTCGAAACGGAGGTCGTCCACACTCGCTTCGACCACCTCGAGATTGGCGTGCTGTTCGATCGTCTTCTGCATGTTAGCCTTGTAGATCTTCCGATCGATCTGAGCTCGTAGGCCCCACACGGCCGGGCCCTTGACGCGGTTCAGCGTCTTGTAGCTCGTGCCGGAGTGATCGCAGATGTTCGGGGCGAGACCTCCGAGAGCATCGACTTCCTTCAGCAGCTGAGCTTTGCCGATTCCTCCGAACGAGGGATTGCATGACATCTCACCGATAGTGGCAAATTTATGCGTCACGAGAGCCGTTGCGGCGCCCATGCGAGCCGCGGCGGAAGCCGCTTCGCAGCCAGCATGACCTCCGCCTACGACGATCACGTCAAAACGAGGTCGAGACACGGTTGAACTGACGAGACGCCGAACATGCAACATGCTCGTTCAGCGAACTGCTGATGAATTGCTTGCCTCGTCGGGTTAGCAAGGTAAAGTAGGAGTGTCTCGCAACGAAGAGCTACGTTAAGTTCGCTGGCAGATCCCCGGCGCCCGGCTAGTTGCGTGCGTGCGAACTACTCTGGACTGTCACGAGGCCAACTTCTGCAGAATTTTCTTCGCCCCGTTGCGCTGCCGGCAATCTGTCTGCAAAGAGAGACGACATGCCTTTAATTACGCGCACAAAAGACGAAGGAGACAGTCTATATCTGCGGGTGCTGCCTATGAGGAGCAGTTTTACACAGAACCATCTTGGAAGCGTATTATTTTGATCCTTGCTCCTGTGCAATGCATTCATCAAGAGTTATGCATCGGTCATTCAAGTGGTGTATCCAATCGTGGTCTACGGTCTCGATCGCCTCAGCGTGGAAATACACTCGAAATAACGACAGTTTGCATTCCATTAAAAATGCACCATTCACCGATTTCCAGCTACTAATAGTTCATATTTACATATCCCAGCAGAGTGCATTTTTGTTAAATAAATGCTGGATAGTAAACACCCGCCTAAAGACATTTATTATTGGTATAATATATATATATATATATATAATCCGGACGTATATTTTGTTATTAATGATGCATCCCTGTCTGATACATGAGTACCGCAGAGATAGGTGTTCTATACATGTATACTATAAATAAGTATATATATGTATATATATATATATATATATATATATATATATATATATATATATATATCCGCTCGCGATTTCCGCGCGGACATTCACGGGAGTGCCCGCCGCGCCCGAATTGACAGGCCGACAGACTCCCCACCTTTCCCCCCCTATCGAGGGTATCTGTGGGGGTGCCACACTACTCCACCGTACCGATTAGATTCATTCACCTCGCGATTCCGCGTTACACCCCAGAATATACAATACCCCCCCATTACAGGGTGCTCGACCACTCCAGGGCAGGGTTACACCGCAAAAACGATGCCAGAAGGTCCTCTCGACCGGTGGTCTGCTTCATGTGGCGACTCGCTCTTCATTTTGCCTATTAAGCCAAGGCAGCAGGCGTCCCGGACGGTACCACAGGGTCTCCTGCGGCCTTTACCGTCCGGCGGGTCTTATACACAATATATATATATATATATATATATATATATATATAGTGTGTATATATATAGCCTTTGTTAGCACTACAATATAAGAACGTCCGCATCCCTGAGCGCACACGGTGGCAAAAAGAACGCATGAAGTTGGATTGGTCGGGTCTTTGTAACAACAGCCTTGTTTGCCCTTTTGGTTTGCAGGCACCGGCGCTTAATACAAAATGCAGGTACGTCCCCCAAGGCGTTGCACAGACACCAGGGGCAGTCGCATATTCCGAGTAAGAGCAGGAACCTCTCAGCATACTTTGTGGCCTTGCCAAAGCAAGCCATATCGATACTTGCCACTACGCCCTCTCTAGCCCCAAAACCCTCCACGGTCCCCGCTTAGAGCGTTCCTCTAAATTTGGCACCTTGAAGTACAGAACAATTTGTACTCCTTCTGGGCACGGTTGCTATCGCCTTGTCGTATTTCAGGCTACGCACCGCAAAGGCTTCCATATGTATCTTAGAAATGCGCTATTACGCAAGTACGACACATGCTAACTAGTATTCATAGTCGGCCACAAAATATCTCGTCCTGGCTACGCTGCTATGCTTCTGTTCAAAGGAGCAAACTACGAAGATGCTCCAAAATCATTACAGACGCCGTTTCACTTCTCCGGCGTGCTAAACACTGGGAAAACAATGCCCATTAAACGCACAGTTATTTGACAAAGTATCCGAACGACCCGCTAATAGTGCGAGCGCCTAAAAATGTCGATCACGTTCTGTTCTGGCAACACTTAATTAGTATCCAATGCGGTAATACCGCAACTGTACTAGGAATGATATAGTATATATATATATATATATATATATAGTATATATATATATATATATATGATCTAGGTTAGCACCCTGACATAAATGTCACATATATATATATATATATATATATATATATATATATTTTTTTTTTTTGCAAGATATGTTAGATCCAGAAAAGTAGCGTTTCTTACGTTCATGACGACTTGTATTAGTTACATTTTCGGTCAAGAATATACGGGGTTACAGAATTACAAAAGCTAACGTAGTTTCTAAAACTACAAATTTTAGCTAAATGGCGTCTTTCGCCTAAAATGCTATTTAATTTCAGCAGACCGTCGTCGCTCGCTGGCCGTCTATTGACGCGTAAAGTCATAATTTGGACAGGGAAATGCACTAAGCATTTTGCTCATTTTACCTCGCGGTTTCTGTGTATGAATCTAGATAATAATAATAATAATCCAATATTCTGAGGCGCGGTCAAATATCAGATTACTAAACATATTCCATTCGTTTTTTACCGTGCACCATATCAATTACACGTGTTACTTCCATTTGAATACATGTTTATACTGTACTGTGAGCAGTGCTATGAAATTGTCTCATTATAGTAGTCACTGCAACAAAAATGCCGGACACACCCTTGAGTTGCGTGCGTGATTCTTCTCAAACCTCATTAGTATTTTTGTTAATACCCGAAAACAATATTTCTATATATATTTTTGTGGAGGAGGGTAGATAGAGTAACGCACTATTGCATAAGGGGCATATTCCCCCTTTCCCAGGCCGTGTGGGACTTGACCACACCGGTTGCATGTTGGAAGACTCTAACGGGGTGTCCCCAAGGAACCGTAATGGGTAGCCTGTTATTCATGTTTTTCATTGACCAGGTTAAGCGCATTGTGCCTCACTCTGATACACTTTACCGTGATTTAGAGGATTAACTATCTGCATTTGTTCTTCGTAGCCGGTCCAATCTTTACACCCGCGCCCTTTGGGTTAATAGGGGACAATGTTTCTAATCATATATTCCACAGAGTCTTTCTTGCAGCAGGCTTCCGTTGCTCTCCGGATTGATTGTCCTTCCTAGTCAGGACAGATGTCGTCAGTGCTGGTGTTACTCCCCAAATGACTCCGTAGGAGTGTTTTGTTGAGGTTTGATAGGATCTGCTTTATATGTATGTGTACCTATACGTTAAATATGCGCATATATGCACGCTGAAGATGCACCTGCACGCCGCAATATACATACGAACTGGCCATGTATTCAAAACATATGTGCTGTTGAAGCGTCTGCTTGTAACAACGCGGGCCATGAAGAATAGCTGTAGATGTTCCAAGCCGCTGAATCGTTCAAAACACTAATAGTAAAAAAAATTGCCGAATGGACACATTATGTAATGTAAACAATGTAAACAAATTGCCGACTGAACCGACGACACTGCAAGAAGGCTGGTGTCCGTCTCGGCTTAGCGTTAAATTCACACTGGTGTCGATACCTTAGATTGAAACGCAATTATATATTGCATGCGTTCAAAATAGTACAACTCATCGCTTGTTCATGAAACTACATAACTGATCAATGAAGCACAGTGAAAGTGACACGATTGAATCACATATTCTGTATAAAATTATCAACAACTTGCATAAAATGGTGGCATTGTCAAGTTCTGTTAGTAAAAAAAAAGAATAGTTTGTCAAATACGGTTCATGGAACACAGCACGAACCGACGTCGACCGGATCGCGCGTAAATATGGCGGGCTCGGTATTGATCGCTCGAATCGAACCAATGGAATGAACATCGCAGACTAGGTACAGGCGCACATAGGAATGCATGAATAGGAATTCAAGCATAACATCATAAATACCTCGATATTACCGAGTGGAGTGCACCGAGAGCAGTTGCATTTTGAAGCACTATGCCCACTAAGGCTAGGAGACTAGAACGTTAGTCATTGTTGTCATTTACCCGGGGCGTCGCCGGTTCGATTAATGCGCGTTGTTTTTTTTAACTTTTAAGCGAGCCTAATTGAGAATAGATGATAAATCATACACCGCTGAGAGTCAGCGACCATATTGCCACAAGGACTGCCTGGAAACCCTAGATATCTCACCGGACCCGCTTGTGCTGCCATTCCAAACGCCCCTGATATAAAGGGATGCCATGACAATTTACGTACACAAGTCAAGCGAATAATAATCCATCCCATCTAAGTTCAGCTATTTTATGAATCATATTCTTTCCAACCAACCACGGTCGGACTCTCCTTGGTGTACGTGCGTGTGGCCCCTGCTATTATAGGCTTACGCAATTAAAGGCCAGAGAAGAGATTTTACTGATATTGCCGTTTCACGGGCATTTCACGCTATTTGTTCCAGGTAGATTTTTTCGACTGTTTCGGGTGGACTTTTTTCGACTATGTTAGGGGAACATAGCACTTTTATGCGGACTTTGTCTAACAACAAATCCTGGTGTCCAGGTGCGACCACTAACAGAACCTAAGTGCGCCACCCACAATTGTCTTTGTACTAGTGCGTTTGTTTATCCACGCCTGACATGTTTAAACACAAGAAATCGATCGTCACACCCGGCATCGAACCGGCGATCGAGATCACACCAGATGCCTCAGAAGTATTGCACATTAGCTATCCACGCCACGCCACCATTTCAGCCAGTTCAGTGATCGACTTTATGGAGTAGAAACTAAGAACACTAGGAACGTGACAACAAAACGTACATTTTCTCATCTAATTCTATAACATTGGGAACGTGATTTTTCCCCTGAACGAGGTATCATTGTACTGAGTCGGCCCAGTTGTAAATGACTTTGAGTACTCCTATAATGTCGACGACGACGACGAGACGACGCACTTATGGCACCATGACAACATGTAGAATCGTCTAAAACCAATATCAGAAAAATCTGTGTAAAACTTCTCTGTGACAACACACCTTTTACCGATATAGCCAGCCACCAATAATGTGATGATTCCTCGAAGCTTCGAATTGAATAAATGGCCGGGTCCTCCTTGGAAGTGTGTCGAACTCGCGCCGGTATTCCGCAGTTTAATCGCACGCACTAATCGACGGAACGACTCGGGCCGTTCCAACTCAGGCCGCCCCAAGCAACAACGAACGACAGAGCGAGACCAAAACATAGGAATAATAATAACAATAACAACAACAATAGCACCATAATAACGATTACAAAGGATGACAACAACAACCGTGTCGTTCTAGCAGCAGCAGCAACACAGCGGTTAATTGTTGCGTCGTATGGAACAGTTGCCGTGTAGTTTGGCTGGCTGCCTAGATGGTCATTTTCGACAGGACTCTGCAATCGCTGATCGGTAAGTTCACGACGTGGGTGCGTCTATGAGTAGCAGTGATCTGGCGTCATGATGCGTGAAACTGATCAATTGGTTGAGTGAAAACAATTCGTGAATATTATTTCCATGTCAGCAGTTTTTGCATCGCTAGCTGAATAACGCTGCATTGGTTTCTTTCGACGTCTTCTAGTGAGACACGAAAGGTAGTTGTGTTACGAGGGAACCATCCACCTTTTACAAATTAATATATATAATATATATATATATATATATATATATATATATATATATATATGTGTGTGTGTGTGTAGGATGAGAAGATACTGCTATTAAAAGCGATACACTGTTTGAACCTCATACTTGTAAGTTTTAAATACTAATACACAAGTAATCGGGAGGGATATATATGTACAAGGTGTGGTTAAATTAATAGTGGGTAATCTGGGGCGGAGGGGTGTAGAACTCGTTAAATAATATTTTTTTTTTCAATGGAAGTGGCTTGTTTAGGAGTGACAGTGAAATTACAAATGGTTGTTATGCCGATGTGGTTGGCCAGGCATCGTTTCCCACGTCTTCAACTTCAAACTCTGACGAAAATGCTATTTCGTCTGATAGGCATTCAACATTGGCTAGCGTAAGAAAAATAGGCATAATGCGGAGAGTTTGTAAACATCTGATCGCTTTCGAACCTCTAACTTTCGTTCTTGATCAATGAAAACATTCTTGGCAAATGATTTTGCAGTAGTTTGTCTTGCTGTGGTCTAAGATTTTCATCTCTCTCAGAACAATACGAATGCTCCCATCAGTTTCTTTCAATCGTTTCGTCGTTCCAAAACCAACAAATAGAACAATAATATAGTGCATGATTCCATGCATTTATATTAAAGTAATACACTTGCTTTAAGCACTCTAATTTAATCAAAGTGATATTTGATAACTCTCGTGTTTTTACAATCGCACAGTTTGTGGAGTCATGTCCTTCCAGCATTGGCATTACAAAAAGTTTGTTATTTTACTGTCACTCCTAAATCATGCGTTTTCGCCCATTGCGCCGTTCCATTGAAAAAAAAATGCTTCTTTTAATGAGTTCTACGACCCACTTCACCCTGATCACCCTGATTTACCCACATTCTGAATATGCCCAAATGCCAAATTATACTTGGTGGAATATATGTATTTATATTAGTACATACATATCATTCATGATAGTATATATATACATATATATATATATATATATATATATATATATATATATATATATATATATATCATTATAGACAATCGAGGATACGTTCCTTTTTGATAATGTTCTCTGCCGACGATCAAGGATCGTAAGGAGTTGGCTATATTCTGTCAGAACTACTAGAGATTCATACATTTGTGTATGCGCGTGCGCACACTTGTGAACTTATGTGACTAATCGCAAGCAGGCATTTCGTATTCGCGGTGGTTGCCGAAAACCGACGAAGGACTGAGTCTCGGGTGGGCTGAGTGAGCGCGCTTGCGAAGTGTAAAGCTTGAAGAAACGCGCGATGGCGGGTGGCGCGTCAGGAAGCGGCGATGAAGAGGAGGATGAGAACGGCGTGTACTGTATCTGTCGATCATCCGACACGTCGCGCTTCATGATCGGCTGCGACAACTGCAACGAGTGGTATCACGGCGACTGTATCTCGATCACCGAACAGTTCGCTAAGGACGTGTCGAAGTTCTTCTGCCTTCTCTGCCGCACCGATAACCCGTCACTGAAAACGATCTTCAAGAGCGATCGCAAAGCATGCGGCCAATGCAGTGCATGCACTCGCTCCGAGGACTGCGGCAAGTGCGAGACCTGCGTCGAGAACGTCGGAAAAAAGTGCCGAAAGCGTGTGTGTAAGGTAAGAGCTTTATCTGTGGTAGACTAGACTAATTGTTCTTACCGTTGCTCTGGACCTGTGAAGTCAGTCGGTGACAACAGCGAACGCACGCGAAGTAAATACATTCGTCGTAGCAAGAACAACCTCTGTGCTTAGCGGCTTTTTTTTGCGTCTGACTCGGCTAACGATGCCGTAGTTAGTCTGCAGCAGCCTGCAACAGGTATAAACAAATGTTTCTCAAACTGGGAGAAGTAAGCACATAGAGTCGTCTTGTAATTGCATATTTATGCGTCTTGAAAAGTCTATAAAAAGCATGGTGTGGTAACCGCTTCATATGTGAGAGACTACACTAGGTAAACGAAGTATAGTTATTTCGATATTTCGATGACGAGATAGAGAGAAATATAGAATGCTGAATGCTGCCGGCAGAGTCAACGCACCACAGCAATGACCATTAGCACTACGTTTGGGTGTTGCCGACTTCCTTAACATCGTTTCGTGTCTTTCTTGTTGTGTGTGTGTGTGTGTGATCCTGCAATTATTGCTGCACTGCTCCTTTTTTTGTCTAGGTCGAGCGGAAGCGAAAGGAAGAGAAACGCGAGAAGCGGCGCCGGGAGGAGCCGCAGGAAGAAGACGACGACGACGACGACGGCGGCGCGAAAGACAAAGAAATCGAGCGACTTCGAGCCGAAGAGCTCGAAAAAGAACGACGCCGCAAAGAGACCGAGCGTCGCAAGAAGGAACGCGAGCGTGAGCTGCAGTTGAAACGCGAGCGTGAGCTGCAGTTGAAACGTGAACGCGAGCTGCAGCTAAAACGCGAACGAGAGCGCGAGCTGCAGTTGAAACGTGAACGCGAGCGCGAGCTGCAGTTGAAACGCGAGGCTGAGCAGAAGCTACGCCAGCAACGGGAACTCGAGGAGCAAAGACAGCGAGAAGCGCTCGAGCAGGAACGCAAACTGCTGTTGCTACAGCAGCAGCAGCAGGAACAAGAGCGACACAACAACAGGAGTTGCAGCAACTACAGCAGCAGCAGCAGCAGAATAATAATAATCAACGCAGGGGACATAGAGATCGACATCTTCATGATGACGAATATGTGCCTGATAATGGCGGTGCAGTTGGGCGCAATACAACCAAAAGAGGAACTGCTCCTGCTTCTAGAAAACAGCCACGACAGGAACAGGTTTGTGTGCCAGTCTGGTCCACTTAAATATTCGCTTGAAGTATGAGGTGAATACTTCGCCTACGCTTACGATGCGTGAGTGCTCTTTGTCCCGATGACGTTTGCACATAATCCTCTGGAAGTATGAGGAACTCCGGTAGATTCTAATTTTAGTGCTGTTAAGCTACTCTTGATATCTTTTCTACGTTGTTTGCCGAAAGAAAACACGGTTTTATATAGTCGCATGTTAATGCTCGAAATCGATTTGTTTATTCAACTTTAAGTAAGCGTATGATCTATCTGAACTGAGTAATTAGCGATGCAGAGAAGAGGAGCGGCAAATCATACTTCTAGTATATTGTTGGTCTATAAACAGTGTCTTCTGAAGCACGAAAGGGCGATAAGGGGGGGGGGGGGTAACGTTGACGCTAGATGTAAGTACGCCGATACATTGGTCATGTTGTGAACAGAAAAATCATCAGTACGCAGATTTCAAATGATTTTGTTCGAAATCGACTCAGGTGTCGACCCGCAGGCTACGCAGACGCATCGATGACGACCTTTGGCACGACAGAGGTGCGAATCAGGAAGAGGCGAAGCAGTGTTTCGGCCCGCGTTGTGCCCAGGTGGCGCGACCCAACTCGAAGTACTGTTCGGACGAGTGCGGAATGAAGCTCGCAATGAGTCGTATCTTCGAAATTCTGCCGACGCGGATACAATCCTGGCAGAAGCGCACTGCAGAAGCTGAGCTTGCAAACGAGCGGAATCTTCAAAAGATCAGGTTAGCTTTATCACTCTGTACTTGCATAGTGAAAACATGCTACTTAGCACATGTTCTACGTTTTCAAAGTGCATATGTATGTATATATAAATATGTGTTTATATATATGTCGTTTTTTGTTGAGACATCTGTGGTCCCCGTTTTTTGTCCGATAATGGCTGTCTATAGTCCACTCCGGCATGCATCTTAATTTTGAATTAGCGTTTACCTTACTTTAAAAAACCTACAGGACAACGTCGAACGGTAGTAAATCGCAAGTTATTAGAAGGTCAGTAAATGTCTGCATTATTTGAGATTACCCGTCCGGGACACTTCCTCCTCAAAAGCTCAACTGTCTCGCCGACTGTGTGGCCTCCATTCCGTCCAATTTTGGCCCATGATAGTTAGGGATCATGCTGCGATAACGCTTGCCATTCGCCGTCGAGTGAAGAAAGTAGGCTCCAGTGATTTCTAGACATACGTAACGCCTTTTCTTGTACGCGAAGGCCTACGTAACGCCTCTTCTTGAACGCGAAGGCCTACGTAACGCCTCTTCTTGAACGTGAAGGTTCTCGGTTGCTCAGATGCGGCAATTTTCTTTATTCAAGCTTTCATTCAGTTATAAATGGGCTTCGTCGGAAAGCATAGTTTTCACTATATTGGCATTACGGTGCGTCACCTCGGAGGGAAAGTTTAGTTGCTCCCGATGGTCCGTAGCCGTGAGCTCTTGCGTCGGTTGAATTTTATATGTATACAAAGATAGATCTGACTTCAAATTGCACCGACGTTTCCGGTCACTGTTGCACACTGTCGGCCAGAGCGGTGATATTTTCACCGCTCCCGTGATCCCGAACGCTCCGTGATCTTTCACGACTTGGCACATCACGTCCTGAACCTGTTCTGTGAAACTTCTACACAAGTTCAGATGTGGTGTTCTCACAAGGCGGGTAATTTCGACCGCAAATTGCAGGAAGAGCTCGACAGCATGTCCGAACAGACATTCCCCTTTTATGATACGCGTTCTCCATTGAGTAACGCTTTGTTTTGGATTTGATTTTTGAAAGATGCCAGCTTATTATTCGGTCAGCATATATTACCTTATATTTTGCGTACTTGTTTGATAAACTCTCTCTTCGTATATATATATATATATATATATATATGTGGTACTTGGACGATGGCGTACTGGCAGGCAACGCCTCTACAATCGTTAGTGACATACAGAAGATTATCGATTTCGAGAACGTAAGCGGCTTAGCCCTGAATCCCTCGAAATGCGAACTGTTCGTATGGAATCCTGATGCAGATTCAACAACCCTTGAGATCACGCACTTGTTACCGGGCTGCAAGATACTCAGCGCAAACGAAGTAGAGCTCCTAGGGGTACCCCTACTTCAGGAAGGTGTCGCCCCCGGGTTGCAGAAGTGGTTGGATAAACTGAATACCGCTTCGGAGCGCCTTCCTTTGATAGGTTACCATAGCGGTCTTTACCTGCTAAGGTGCTCTTACTCAGCCACACGCCTAACTCATATTCTGAGGGGTATCGAACTTACCGGCGAAACGGACGAGCTACGACGCTTTAATGATCTTACAGCCAATACAATAACCAATCTGCTTAACATGAAACTGGACGATACAGCCAAACGACAGATGTTCTTGCCAATAGCCAAGGGGGGACTTGGCTTACCAGACCCGACAATATTAGCACTCCCTGCGATAGTTGCTGCCACCCACCAGGTTTCCGGCAAGGTCTGCGAACTTCTTGACGAAGCCGGCCAGCTCGAATTTACCTCCATGCGAGATCGAGTCATGAGTAATTTGGTTGAGGTTCTTGGAACTTCACCAAATAACGTCGCATCTCAGAGTGAGTGGTCGGCCATGCTAGCCGATCAACATGCTTGTTTACTTATTGATCAAGCTGACAGTGACTCTACTAGGGCTCGGCTTAGGGCAACCTCCGCAAAACATGCAAGCGATTGGCTACACGCCCTACCCAGTGCACCGTTAGGAACCTTACTGGATGATGCCACTACAAGAATATGCGTTGGCCTCCGACTTGGTACGCCGCTCGTTCACCCTCACATATGCCGATGCGGGGAGCCAGTGGGCATTAGAGCTCACCACGCTCTATCCTGCGCCCTCAGTGAAGGTCGTCGACCACGTCACGCGGCTATCAACGACACAATAGCAAGGGCCTTGAGGACGGCAGGCTACCCAAGTACACTGGAACCAACTGGACTAACCAGAAACGACGGCAAGCGTCCCGACGGGATGACTCTCATCCCCTTTGAACGAGGCCGTACCCTCATATGGGATGCCACCGTAACCGACTCACTTTCACCCTCAATGGTCGGTTTCGGTTCACTTAGAGCTGGTCACGCCGCGACCCAAGCAGAAACGAACAAGATGAACAAATATACCGAACTGGCAAGAGCCCATAACTTCAGCCCAGTGGCCTTCGAAACCTTGGGACCACCGGGTCCCTTGACTGAAAGAATACTTACTAAATTGGGCGAACGATTAAAAATAACTACTGGGGACAAGAGAGCCGCACAGTTTTTGCGCCAAAGACTTTCCATTGACGTCCAGCGGGGCAACGCGATCTCAGTTTTGGGGTCGCTTGCCGAATGGTGCACACCAGGGCTGTTATAGGCTGAAAGTTAACACGTTCACCTACACAGGATTGTAATATAAATTAATTAATACAATTTTTTGTAACGACATATATATATATATTCTTTTTTTAAAACTTAAGCATTTGTAATGCAGCTTGCAATTAAATCACATTCTGATTGTATATGGGGTGAATTATGAGCTTACAGGTGGCTGAAATTCCTCAATCCATTCCTAAAAGACCCTAAAGAATAGGATAATTCCTCTGTTACAGGGAACAGATACGTGACGCCCACTTGGAGGAGCTTGAGTACCGTCGCAAAAAAGCTGAGCTCGAAGAGCTAATTCGCCGCGCTAAAGAGTCAACCATTACTGAGGAAGACGTCGAAGAGTCCGAGGACCAAGAGCAGGTGTATTGTGTGACGTGTGGGCACGAGTTCCCCACGCGGACGGTCATCCGTCACATGGAGCGCTGCTTTAATCGCTACGAGAGCCAAACGTCGTATGGGAGTGCCTATCCGACAAAAGGAGACCTCGCTGAGATGTTCTGCGAATTTCACATACCGTCTCAACAAAGCTACTGTAAACGTCTCAAGATACTATGCCCCGAACATTATAAGGTGTGTATTAAATTATGATTATCATCACCTACTCATCGTTCTTACTTGTCGTTTACTGATTCAATTATAGCCACAATTCACTGCAAACTGCTCTTTTATTCAAGGAAAATAGATAATTGTGTGACAAGAGCAACGTTTGAGCACAAAATGAGACACTATAGATAAGCTAGTGACTAAAAGATGACATTTGCCTCATATTCCCAGCATTGCTGCCCAGAAGCTGATTTTCTAGTTCCAACAGATATGTGGGTCTACTTGTGAAGCGGTCGTTCACAGCAAGACGCGTTGTAGGTGTCTTGGGGACCTCGGCGGGACTATCTTACATTTTCAATAGGTGTTTTTCTAGGAATTGTTTGAATGCAGAAGTTAATAGAAGACGGCACTGGAAAACTTTTTTTTCTATGAAAGTACATTTATGCATTACAAGGTCTATATCTATGTTTTAAGACTAGATATGAATGTATACGTCCGTTTTATGTAATAGTTGCGTGATTTATCAAATGTTTTAGGAACCAAAAGTGCTGGATACCGAAGTGTGCGGATTTCCAATACAGAAGGAGCTGTTCAACGAGGAAAATATTGACTTCTGTCGTTTGCCTAAGAAGAAGTGTATTAAGCACATATCATGGGAACGGATGAAACGCGCGCAAGTCGATATGGAGATAATTCGGGCCAGGTGAGCCGTTTTCCGTTCTTTTTGATCAGTTTATTTTTTATCTTTGACCGAGTCGCTACATATTGAAAGCTCTCATATACACGTCTGTCACAAATATTATGGTCTATTCTAATGTTTGCTACTAATTTTTCGCCAATATATTGGCCAATTTGGTCACTATAGGTTTGTGGGTGCCAATATCAGTAACATGGGACTTTGCCGAGCTTTAGTTATTTATTTGATTTATTATTTAAATATTGTTTGTCCATCACCTTGCATTCGGAAGGTCTGGGGCAGGTTTACAAAACCGATTATTCTGAAGTTCCGCGTCATTATCCCCATTTTGTTTAACAACAAACATATTTTTTAATATATCTTAAATACATAATATGTCTCGACGCTCACAATGGGCTTTGAAGCCTGTGGCATGGAAGCATTTGATCAGAAGAACCACGAAAAATACCACCAACGCCTTTCATCAAGACGCAGATACCTCAATGATTGGGAAATGCGGGACGACTGGTTTTTAGTGAAGGTTTTTAAAGCCCCGCATTACCGGTCGTATGCTGCTATATATATATATATATATATATATATATATATATATATATATAGAAGTTACAGCCGTATTTGCTTGTATGCAAGAGTTGTCTCCTTATGAACGTTCTAAAATAAATGAAGACGTCACATATCCTCCAGGTTCGGGCGTGTCTAGTTTAGCAGAGTTCCACGCACAGAGGCGGCGTTACCCCGCTAAATGTTCAGCGATAGTCTTTGGTGCAGGTACTCGACAGCTGTAGTGTCCCTTGTCGAACGATTGAGCGCATTGCGGACACGTTGAATAAGTTTGTGCGTTTTCGGGTCAGGTCCCCCTACTGTCTCGAATGCCAGTGGACGAAAGTCGTGGGGGTAAATAATACTGACACCATTGAGGCGGCTAATGTGTCAGTAACGGTTGTATCCCATACCAGCATGCGACCGATCTCGAAGGACGTTAGTGTCAGCCCGTCCGGTCGCTTTCCATCTTTCCTGCAGAGGCTCGAGAATGCAAGGAAAGCCAGCAGACCTGAAAGCTCGGCTAAATGTCCCGTTAAGTGCTGCGTGTCGGGCTCGACGACCTGAGCTTAAGGCACAAGAGAGACCATGGTGTGCCTGTGGCCCCACTTGATCGCCGCATCTACATTGGTGCCGGAATACCAGAGCTGCCCCCAGGTGTAGCCCCGCACTAATTCGAACAGTGTCGTCGTCTAGTAGAGTGTCTAAGTGAGGACTGGGGATAGCCTGTAACTAGGCCCCGGCCCTTTTTGCAGAAACCGCCCGCAGTCTGACCTTGTCAGCCGTAGTCTGCTCAAGGAGATGCGCAAATGTCTTCTCCTGCAGTGAGGTCTACCAGCCTTTCTGGGAAAGAGTGTCAGTGTGTATGACACTGTATGGACAGACAGGTAATCTCTCGAATAAGCCTGCCAGAGTGTGATCGTAGACACTTTTACCTGTGTCGTCCAATAACCGTTTGGCTTTTTCCATTGCCTGGGACATAGAGGGAATGATGGCAGGCCAACGTTACGGCAGCAGGCATTCCCAGTCCACCTAAGGATATGGGCGGCAAAGCCTGCAATCCTGCATCGGGTGAAAGGCGAACGTTTAGGGCTACCTCCAGTGTCTTCAAGGTTCACTTGTTGAAGGCTCGAAGGCTCTCGGTCAAGTCTAAACGATTGGCCCCTCTAAGCAAGTGGATTATCCGGGCCGCCGAAAAGCACGGTCTCAGTAGTTATATTCCGCGGTGATATTCTAGTGATCGAAGACGGCTGCCGGCTATTTGAAGCTTTTCTCTCCACGCGTCCGTGACTTAGACCTTGCATTTCCCGGGGTTTAGGGATAGACCACTTATCCTCTCGAAGTCCCGGACTCCGTGGATATCACCGATTACCGTAGCTAAGTCCCCCCCAAGCAGACCGTCGTCCAGATACCAGGCATTTAGAGGACACCTGTAAGGAGTCGATCAAGTTCTTTACGCACAAGCAAACCCAGGACGGATCTAGAGGGGGCCTTGTTGAAGACCGGACTGTGAAGATATAGTGGCGTGCGGCATGACCAAGTGCGACGGTTGCGCGCAAGCCGCATGTACCTCGTGAAGCATTTGCGGGGCGTAGCATTTTACTGCGTTTAGAAGGTGGCACCGTCTGACTTTAATAAAGTCATTTCTAAAATCTAGCATAACAAGAACGGTCGGGTTACTGCGGGAGTTTATAAATGCGCGGGTGGTGTGATTTTCGATCTCCGTACCGCCAGTAGTGGCAAAACCCAACTGATGAGGACCAATTGCCGATAATATTTCAGCTTTGTTGGCAGTGCACCCTGTTTTTTTAAGCCAACCTTTGGAGTGTAGACGAATATGCTATCGGACGGAGAGAGCCGCCTTTCTTCTTGCGAGCAAATAGTCGTGCCCCAAATATAATAGGTTGAAGGGTTACAGGGGGAGACCCTCACCGAAGAATGTCGACAAATTTTGCAAGTGCATCTGTCGGCCAGTCTGTCGGCGACGGATCCTAAGAGCGCGGAGAGGAGGTCCTGAAGAAGTCGAGGCCTAAAGAAGTCAAGACCAGCTGCAGAGCTTCTGGGGAAGGACCTCGCGGCCAGGCGCACTTCGTCGCTAGAGGTAGTAGAAGGCAGCATAGTCGGAGGATGAGATAGTAAGCAAAAATCCGAGGGGGCCTGTGGATGTTTGTCTCGAAGAAACTCAAGGCTTTCGGACTGAGATGTAAATATGTCCCTAGAGCCAATAAGCCGGCGTCAGAGACGTCCTCTTCGGAGAGCTTGACAATGGCGCGTCTACAGATATCGTCATCAGGGTACCTCCTGATAGTAGCCCTAGTTTCATAGTGTACGATGTTCTTAATTCTTAAACCCTGCGAAAAGTCGCGAAGGTTATTTTTGATAATGACTGTGAGAGAACGAGTGTCATTTCGTATTTGTGGAAGGCGCAGCACCACCGGCGCGAAAGAAAACAGTGGGTGCTCAATCTCGTTGCTCGAGGCGACCTTTAATAAAACTTTCCGTGAATTTATCTGCGACGGATGCCCTGACAGCCTTGGGCAGCACGCGGACTAGTGTTGCATGTCACATGGCATTCTGAATGTGTCCGACCAGTTCCTCCGAGGTGGCCAATGCGCCAGTGGTCGACGTTATTTCTATGCCCCCGACGCCGGGGTGTGCGGACATATGCCTAGAAAGCCCTCTTTTTGTATATCTGTTGTTGCATACAGGGCACGCGATCCTGTTAAGGTCCTCTCCAGCGTCTCTGGAAACGTTTGGTCGTATCGCTGGGCTGCTGGTAGAGCTGTGGTCTTCCATTATAAGGAAAAGTTCTTTAGCTTATCGACTACCGGCAACACAGCTAATAACGGCTTTAGTGCTCCGGCAATCGTTTGTGAGTGCGGCTGCCAGGTGAGACTAAAACCCAGGAGTACATACAGGAGGAGGAGATCAGGCAAGGTAGTTCCGATACTAACTGGGTGGCGTAACCTTCTTTACTTGTGCATCCGAACCCTCCGTGTCAAAGGCCGCGGCGGTGACTGGGCTTACTCTATTATATCTAGTAGGCTTGCGCCGATGAAGGCGCCGAGGTATAGGCAAGAACGTGTGGAGCGCTCCATCCTGAGTCGATGAGATTCCCCGCAAGACTTGCAGCGTACGACGGTTTATCAACCGTGACGGCCCAGTGTAGAGGCCAAAATGTCCTGCTCTTTGAGAGTGAAGGCAGAGCTTTCGCTGGTCTGCGTCAAGTATCACGGATGGACCTTGAAACTAGAAACACTGGACGCTGGTGGTTGTCGGTTCAAATGTTAGGAATCAATCCTTTTGAGCGGATTTTTACTCGCTTGCGTTGAGTGGTAGAGGCGTTGTACGGCGGTAACCTCAAACACTGCTTAGCTCGTCTCGTATCTCGTCGTCGGCAAAAGCCACATTTACCTATTAGATCCGTGCTCTAAACTCGTCAATGTGGGGCAAATATCCTGTACGGCAAAGTCCCACCAAGATCTGCATTTGCAACAGACTTTTAGCGGCTTCCACACTGCTAACCTACACGAGAATTCCGCCGTCCCTTGATAGCTTCTGCCCGGTGAGATGTTGTATATCTCCTTGAGGAGACGCACTCAGCCTTCTAGCTGCGTTACTGCTCTGGGGTGAAAAGTATGAGAAATGCACTGCGGACTAAAAACCGTCTGACTGCTCCTGCTGTGATGATAACCTGGAGGTATTTGAAGAATGCCGATGAGATTTTACTCTTGAGAGTTTCTATTCTAATGACAGTGTTCTGCGCAGAATTATGCAGTCTTCACTCTGCGTGAGATCGCACGGAAAAGCCATCTTCGGGGTGAGTCTCTGGCTGTCCGTCGCTCCCGGCCTCAGTGAGCGAACACTTCCGTTTCTCTTCTCATTCTCCGTTTGGTGCCAGAGGCAGTATTGCTTCCAGGGAGATCGTATAGCGCGGCTACCAACCCGGTAACACCTGAAAGCAATTCACCACCACTTTCCGACGCATCCATCGTTGCGCTAGAGCTCGAGTCATCTACATGTCCAGCGGACGTTGGCAGGCTACACGACACAGTGAAACCGACGACACGCGAATTGCACAGCAGCCTAGATATATCTAGACTATCCGGGGGTTTCCTTCGATTGGCTTCACCCGACATTGCAGCACGACTGAGGATCACGAAAACCAAAAAAGGAAAATATGATAAAAAGAAAAAACGTCCCAACTTGGGCATAGAACTCGGTCCCGTTGAGTGGTAGTCGATGGCACTGCCAATATGCTAATAGACCTGTTGGCTCTCGTAACTCCTAAACTACCACGTCTTCCTCTGCAACAATGTCTAAACCTGCGAGGATACTAGCAAATCGAATTCGGTCAGCTGGAGGGCCCGGAGGAATCAGATTCCTCAGAGACGCAACCAAACTGTCTCCGACTGTGCACTATGCACCCGTCGACCACTCAGTACACGCACAATCGTTGATGCAATTATCACTGCAAACGTTGAAAAACCTCAGGAAGCAATCTGTTGTATGAAAGCCGACAAAAACACGACCAAACTCTGCCGAATCGAACGGCAAAAAAAATATGCGAGATTGTCCGCAAATGATGCAGGCAACGAAGACTAGACAAAAGTGATTGTTTGTGTAAATGGAGTACGTCGGATAATTTGCTAATCGATACATAAGTGGTAAAATTTGAGAGGCTTTCGTATGGTCTTCGTTGTGCATTAACGTAATCTTAGGATATTATATTTTTATCAAGCGTAGACATTGATTTGCCTTTTTCTGGCCAACGCAAGCTGGCCGTCGCTATGCTTTTTATTGTCGGAGGCCAACGCGGATACATAATTGTATACAAACTCCAATTATATTTATATTTTTTTATTTTTGTTAAAACGTTGACCAGACTAAACCCGCAACATTTTTCGTTATCTCTTACCATGGTTTACAGGTTGAAACGTGAAGAGCTCTGTGAACAAGAACGTATCGAGCAAATTCAAATGGCGAGCCGAGGAGGAGTGCTCGGCTTGATGCTGCACAACACGATCGAGCACGTAGACGATCAAAGCCCGCCCTTGGCTGATAACTCGTCCCAGAGCTATGATGTGGCTCGATCCGGGGCTCACCACAAGGCGATTACGAATCATGCCCGTTTCAGGGATATCAGGGAAGGCCCCGGCTCACCATCAGGTACCTATCGCGGTGACCATGACTACGGATTCAGACCTACATAGCAATGTGTCACTTTCTCTGCTAACACTATATATATATATATATATATATATATATATATATACATATACAGTTAATGAGGCTGAGCCTTGAAGATGTTTTGCAATTGTAATCTACTGATGAAAGCTATTAGGTGGAGGTACCATCGAGCATTCAATCGTATTGCATTTTGTTAATGCATATTGGGAAGCCAAGATTGAAACGCTAGAATTCGATTGTTTTTGCTAGAGAGATATCGCTAATTAGCCCTTTATAATTGGAATGTTGTTGTATAGATAATTGGAATATTTGCCGTATGTAAATAAACTGTATAGAATTTACAGTGCCGGTCGTTTTTGTACTAAGCGCTTAGAGTTGAGTGGACGCTGCTTCCCAGGAGCGATAAAGCATATAAAATAAGCTTGATGTACATGTTTGGAGAGGAACACCAGTCTATCTTGTCTTTTAAGCTCGTAGGTAGCGTACACTCTAAGTCGCAAGGCAATGTAAGCAAAAATTGCTCAAGATACTGCTAGTTTAAAGCACGTATTTTTCTTAAATATGTGAGAAATGCAAACGTCATTAAATAAATATTTGAGTTGTTTCGTCAACTGGCTCATGACCGTTCATTTTGGTAGTCCGTCTCTCCTAACGACTGAAATTATCTGGTTGTCATACAAACATATATATATAGAAGTCAGAGTTGTCGTTCGAGCGGTGTGGTTTTAATTATCACGCTTGTGTGTTCTACCCTTGTACAAAGCGATTAGCCTCTATCACCGTCAATTTAAGTTTTCCAAAATCATTTTCCCTGTCGTATTTGCTCATATCAAAATTTCCGACTGTTTGTGTTGAGTTGTTTATACTGGATCGTGTGTCTGTAGAACAAAGAGCTTTTTTTCTGTTCTTTCTACTCGTCGCGTACGCTTTTCGGACAGTTAAGTAGTAGTCAGGTGTGATCTGTCTTATATTTGGCTTAAAAACCTAGCACTGTTCCTGGCCGCACACCGTAACGACATGACAGTCGGGACTGTCTGCTCTCTTTCGATCGCCAAATATTATTTTTACGGCTCCTACATTGTGCAATTATCTTTTTACGCCGAGCTAACGACTAAGCCGCTGACTTTTCTCACCCAAAAAGAATGACGTGTTACAGATTTCATAAGACAGCGTTGGATTTGGAGGTACTGACTAAATATACAGCTAAATTAAAAATATCTGAGCTCGTTGGCAATCAATCACTGAAAAAAGGACTCCTCGGTCTGCTGACTCTGGTGTCGACGAAATGCAATACTTCTTTACAGAAAAACGACTTTAAAGCATAAACACTTGTTACAACGTTATGTCTACATTTGGATCATCCCTTTTGCCTCATTTTGGAGAGTGACGCTCCTAGTAATTCTCTATACGTTTCGGCCCGAAACCTAATTGCACTTTACAATGAACGGCATGCTCCTAGTAGCAATATTCTCAAGCATATCTATGACGATGCAAAAGGAAGACAGTTGCTGGATTGAATTGCCTTTTCGGCTCCGATTTGCGTATTTAAGGCCTACTGAGGCCTCAGGGGTCTCCGCCACGCTCTTAAAAAAAAGCTGCAAAAGGCTGTCGATGATGTTGCTTGTCAGTGTACAGAGAACTGCGTGTTACTTTCGCCGAATCCATTGTGTAGTCGTAAAGCTACTGGCAACGGAGGCCATAATTATGGACACCCTCCGCCCCCCGATAGCACTGTACGCGAAGTAAATAACATGTATGCTTGGTGCATTATCAAATGTAGCTACTAAAGTGGTATCCCGTCATCAGCAGTTTTAATTCTTATTAAATTGAGCCTTATACCAATACATTTTCACAGCTGTGATTTCAATAATAATGCGTGTGGTAATTTTTATTTTAACCTATGTATCAATCTCATTTTGATTTGGTAGCTTTTATTTCAATATTCCTACTAATTGGCTACTACATTTGTGCAGTAGGTAGCCGTTAAATGAATTGTGCATGAAATTCGATGTTATCTTAGCCCTGCGCGTTTTTCAACGCGAAAACGTATTTGTAAGATTTATTATATTAAATTGTTGATTTAGGTTCACTTGAGTGCTCAAATGCCTTCATTTACATGCCTTCGCTGCCCTTGTGAGCTAGCCGGTCTGTAGAGTATAGTGACTGACAATGAAGAGGAATAAGCCACAGTCGCATCTGAAATCAGTCATTTTACGTTTATGAACTCTATAAAGGTCCTACCGCCAGGACATGTAAGATCACCTGCGCAACGCTGAACTCTTGTATGCAATGAGGACCGGCAGTGATGACGGTATCAGGAATGCCTAATTCACCCCTAGATATCGTAAAGTATCCTGGGTTCGCACGGACTTTGGCAATACCAAGTTGAGCAACGATAAAAGTGACTACACGAGACGGGTATTGATGGGCTCAAGCAAGTCGGCACCTTCCAGCAAATCCAAGTCACGCAGGAAATAGCTTACACCTAAAGTCCAAAACCAACATCTCAGGAAAACTAGCAAGAGACTCCTTCCTAATGGTTTCGAAGTAGTGCCACATAACTTCTGAACCTTGAAAGAGTGTAGATGAATACGGGTTTTAGTGGGTGAGAGTGTTAATAAAACTTAGATCGCTCACTATAACCTTACTAAAAAACATCACCTGTTTTATATCTAGGATTGACAGCATATACAGTGCCGATCATGTAAAGTTAAGTTCAGAAAATACGTCAGGCTTCGCCTGCTAACTTCGCCCCTTACAAATGAAACGTATAAACTTACTGTTGAATCTAGTGATTAACATTTTTACGGGTAATAGACGTCAAGTTTACTTGCGAACATAATGTGTAGAAATGGTGTTTATTGTCTAAGTTTTATACAGCATCAAGTTTGAATTCTCAAGATTCAGATGATACTTGTCCCTTGGAAAACAAATACTTAGTCCTTTCCAACATTATACTAAATAGTAAAGTATTAGGTGTGTGTTTACAGTGATTTGAAATAGACATTGTCGTGGGTTATGGCTTTAACTATACCTTAGTAAGTTTTGTGCAGTGATGCCCCAGACATTGTCGTTGGTTAGGCTTTAATTTACCTTAGTAAGTTGTGTGCAGTGTTGCCCGTTATGTACAAGCCATTGTATATAGTGTACATGTATTGAGCCAGGTGCGGCTAACTACCACTACTGGTTATACTTGCATAAATACACCTTAAGTTAAGTCATTTGTTTATCTTTGTATAAGGTAATGTTAGTGACACTTGTATTGTTTTATATAAATTTGAACGATAGTCCAAGTATTATGCATAAATAGGCTTTAAAAATCACTTGTAAATATATGAGTAAGTCAGCGATTGATTGATTTGCCATCTCGTATATAAAATTTTGATTTGTACAGTCGTCAGAATTAGGGAGAGCTGGATTGAGTTATTACTATTTACATTGCAAACACGTAAACAAATAAGTTACCGCTGTGTGGGTCATTCAGAGAGCATGCACACGTGAAGACTCGTCGCTTCCCACCGCATCAGATGCTTGCTTTACGTTTTTTCTTCGGTTGCGGCGCCTGTGAGACTTCGTTTGTCAAGCTCGTCATGGGAAAATGTCGTTTGTCGGGATTCAATTGCCTCAACGGAAGCTGGTTCGGTTCACAAGCTACGTGATACACATAGAACAAGTATAATAAGTTAGGATTCATTGTTGAAAGTCTATTTGCTAAGTATAACATTAATCATATTATTCCTATATCCTCATTAGGTATACGTTGTTATCATTGCGTCTTTGTCTGTTTCTGCATAATCTGACATCTAATAAGATTTTCCCAAACTACGGTTTACGTTCTATAAAGGTACCACACATGAAACCGCAGCGCATTGCGCTAGAGATCTTGCTGGTTTCACAAAGGTGTGCGTGTGACATTCGACCCTCGTCTTCTGGGCGTACAAATACTCACTCATTGAACAGTTAGCTCAACATAACCCACCGAGCCTTAAAGCAATTTCAGGTATGTTATGTATCTCTGTCTACTGCTACTGTCTCTGAGTTACGTATAAGTGGTTGACATTTCTGGTTCTGTGCTCGGACCTTAACTGTTCTTTAGGTCTTATTAATTTAATTGTTTTGAATAGATAGAACACGCTTTTATTTTAAATATTAAATGTATACGAAGAAGGCTGTCTTGTATACAAAATGGTAGATGAAGTGAGTCAATTAAACAAATTTTCAAATACCGCCTGTTATCTTGGTATGTACTTCAACAAGGGAGTTACCGGGCACACCCCACATACGTCTTTCAGTAGAAAAGTTTACTAAGGTCTCGCACAAGATAGCCCGGCTGATGCCTAACAATTATGACCCACGGGAGTGAAGAAGGCGCCTATTATGTCGGTGGCGGAGTCCATAGTCTTATTTGCAGCCCCGGTGTGGCCGTCAACCGCACGATCCATAGCCAACAACAGGGCAACGCTACGCAAAGGCCAATCGGTTGTGGGGATTGGGACATGACTGGTTTTTAGTGGGTTGGAGCCTCACACTACCGGTCCACACTTGCAGACGAGTTTCCTGCGGTAATGTCCGCGTGTGCATACCGCATTTTCCAGTTAGTCCTTAAAAAAATAAACTATACAGGGTAACAGGCTAGAAACCTTTCTCGTGTATCCATCTTGAGATACGCTGAGCAAACATATTGCTTATGTGTCCAGTGCGTGCAATTGCCTTCGGGTAAACGGAGCACCGACTTTTGTATATTCAGCATATCCATAGGGAGAGCAAGCTTTTGAAGCTGAATGCTTCCGAAACTCTGTTCGAGTTGCCTCATCTCCTCTCACATGTGGAAACAGTCATCCAAATCTTCAGTGCACTTAATCTTGTCAATAATTCCAGCACGACGATCGTTATTGTGTGCCGAACTCCTCTGCTAAAGCTGCACGTCAACAGGAAACTGTTCCTAGTAGAAAGAAATTGTCCTAGCAGATACCACAACGCGTCTTTTACTGCATCTTATAAGTGAATGACTGCATGAACTGGCGTGTGCATTTAGATCAAGCTTAAATGCTATGCCATCAATTCAGCCCGCCTATCGCATGTGGCTTATTGGCGTCCTTCGTGGATGGCCTAATCTTGGTCTGCAAAATCCTGTTCTTGTTAGTCCTCTTCTACGGTATAAGCACGTCAAAGTTTGCAGGAGGTCATTCAAAAAGGCAGAATGACTTTTTGAATTTCGCACTCTCACTGAAATGAGAAGTGATCCAGCTACAGCTGACAACATGAATCTGGCGCAAGCCGAGCAGGTCCTGAGTGAGCTACAAGGCAAAGTCAGCGCAGCTTCGACGAACGCGGCAAAGTCTTTCAGCAAGCTGATTGCTCCACAGTTCGCGTCCGCAGCTGAAGATGGTAAGAAACAGCTGGTCGAGGAGGTGAACGCCATTCACCCATCTCATATGGAAGAGTGGGCTTGAGGACATCCTCTGTTGGGCTCAACTAATGCAAAATTGTGTTCTAAGAGCTTTATTTAGCAGGCGACGCAGAGACTCTGCCATTTGCATCTACGAGGTCCACAATCTCTCTTGATTCAACTGGACTCGCTCTACCTTGTCATGCTGCTTTAAAATCACTCGGAGGAATATTCCCTGCGATGTTTTTCCCCTTGTTTTCCTGTTTCATAAGACCTCAAAACATGCCACAACATTTGTGAGGCCATAAGTCGTAATAAATCTTCTTATTACTACCGTCTTATCTTATACAGAGGCACAATAATTGCTTCTCACCAACAAACTTTGTCATGGTTGAGGCACACGTGCCTTCTTGTGTATGTGCTCCTTCGGCTGATTATATATATATTTATAGGGTCCGCCTCACGAAGCAATGAGAAAACACTCCCGTGTACGTTAAAAGTAGGCTAAAAATCAGCCCGAAAAGGTTTTTAAGGCTGATTGAATCTCTATATCACTATACCCAATGCGGTAGTTATACAGAAGGCGCGATTGATTCATGTAGGGAAATAGGTGAAGTAAGACGCGTATGCAGTGGATATACGGCAGAGCGTGTACTCTTGCTTTACTAAACCCACATCGACAGATATCATATTTCACCGAGTTGCGCTGAACATATTACGAACTTTATCTAAAAACTGCGAATTAGTCCTGCGGCTCCACAAGGGCGTAAGGCACTTGGCTTGTCACTTCTGTACGTGCCCTTACAATTGGTGCACGCTATCAATCGTGTGGAGTCAAGCTTCTTTGGGGCCACTAGATTTACCCCATAATAGATCCAGAATATTTTTTAATCTACAGTCTATTCGACGAGAACCCCGGGATGCACAATGACCTATGGTAGCGAGAAAGATTGGCAAAGCCGTGCCTGAAAGCCAATGTGAGTTCGCGAGCTGCCTCTTTTATACGTATTTTCTGAAAGGCTCTATAATTGAGAACGATGCACACTTAGCTCATCTGTATACGTAGCTGTTCGGCGTGAGGTTCCGTTTCATTTGCGTAACACCTCGATGGATGTATATGTAACGGTGCGTGTAAGCAAATATGACGAAGAACTACTGAAACTTTCGAATTCCCTATCCGCTTGATTCTTCATCAATTATTAGCTTAACTAACGTTCTACGGATTTCGTACATTTTCCTAGTGTTGTCTTAGAGTAAGTAGAAACTCCAGCCTACTAAAGGAATTCGAGGTTCTGTTTATGTGAAGTGCGCTAAAACATCTGCGTAAATTTCCGCGGACAGTTTTCTTACTGCTATTGGGACGATTTAGCTAATATGGTTCTAGTGTACCAGAACTGAATACATCAATGTATCCCAATAAGCAGTAGTTGTGAATAAGGAGGAGAGAGAATCCGGAGGAATCCTTAAGGAGTTCGCGGACTACATATGCGTCACGACCTCTGGGTGGAAGCTAGAAGCAGCTATGTCTACGAAGGTACTCAAGGTGAAAGAAGCCTTGGAAAAGCTCAGAAGAGCAAGATTTCCGTCTGGTGTACCAGAATTTCAGGTGACTTTAAAGGAAACGGGGTAAACTTCAAACCTATTGCCTCAGGTCAAGTTGGAGGCCATATTTGAGCGATTTTAAACTCTTAAAAAACGCTCAGGCCTTGGCTTGGATGCTTGTGGAGCTAGAATAGGAGCAGTGCTTTCAGTATTGACGAGGTCTTCGTCAAATTGTCCAGTAGTTGGAGTCTATTTTGACTTGACGTTGTTTTGGACGATCCACAATCTTTATCTTCTCTCTTTAGTTGTTTACAAACACTTAGATGCACAGAAGGGTGACATACCACGCGTTCACTGTCCATGGTTACGGTCTTGGGATCTTTTTTGAAGCTATGCGGCCTCCACAAGAGATCCGGCTACAAGAGATCTATTGGCGCATTCAGCGGGTTAGCAGGCACAACCATTTTATTGCTAGCTTTGCTTCTGATAAATGTGCACAAATTGCCACAATTGGCACAGAACACGTTCTCCTAACGCACATTTGGCGTTCCAAATGAGACCAATTTCTGCTACGAGGCATATCATTTTTAATCAGATGCTCGATCTTTATTTTTCACTATTTTTAATCAGAGCAAGTCCGAGCTCGTGATAAAGGGCGCACAACCCGGGAAATCTACTACGAGCTTGAATCACTTAGAGACTCAGAGGTAACACAATCGCCCACCCTTGCTATTTGATTAACAAGTCCATGGCGCAGTCTACCCGTACGGATTTTTATTGGTCGTCTACCTCAGAAATTACATAATTGCTTTTAAATTGCGCTAATACTCTGCTCCGTGTTGGCCTCTGAGAACGGCAGACTACTCTGCAAATTCTAGCCCGGGATGCTGATAGATTTAGATGTGATTCATTTCAGAATGTTATATTCAAATAGGTGTACCACCTGTTTGTTTTGGAGATACCAATGTTGTCACTTACTAGACTCCACTTTTTTTATGCATAGGACGTACGACGAGTCAAGTTATTATTAACTGAATGAGCTGTAGTCTTTGCGATAAAACCAAAATGGCAAACTCAATATCTTCACGACTTCCGTTCTTTCTGAGTTGACTGACACCGCCAACTAGGGTAAACAGTTACGAGGTTTAAAGTAGTTAGAGGAAACGTACCCATCAATCTGTTCAGGCGGGAGAGATAACTGCTAATACGGCTTTATATAACGGAGTTAAATAAATATTACTGAATCTCTTTTTTGCAAAGCTCGCACTAGAAACAGCCGCTGACGTTCGTTTTCGAATCCGCCATGAAATGACATTATTTGTAGGCTTAAAGTGTGCAAATAGAAAATTGACTTGGAAAGTGTTTGTCACAAAGGACTTACCAAAAGGCTCATTGCGAAACCAGTTGCTTTGGAGACAGTTACGCGCTGAGGCTCTGAAAAGCGATGTTGTATATAACAGGTTAGACTTTATGTTCACGACCTGTAGAAAAACGTAGGTAGACGAACCAACTTTGAGTTCATATATTGCTTACTATGTATAGGTGCAAAGAGGATCTGCACCTTCAACTCTACTATCGCAATACCTCTTAGAAGGGAATATTTATTGGTAATTAAAATTATTAACTCATTAGTATTTACGGGTTATGATTATTTTATCTATTGGTTGGTAAACCTTGATATCATTCATAATTAGTCTTTAATTTAGTCATGAAGTAAAATATTATATATATATATATATATATATATATATATATAGAGAGAGAGAGAGAGAGAGAGAGAGAGGGAGAGAGAGAGATAGGGAGGGAGGAAGAGGGGGAGGAAGAGAGTGAAAGAGAGCATTCCTAAAAGAAGTACACTCATTTTAAGGGGTAGTAACTGAGACAATTACTATCATCTGTTATACTGATGTGGATGGTCGGACATAATTTTACAAAAGGCGCCATTGCGGATAAAGGAGCGCCGTCTTCGGTGGAAAAACGAGACATTTAATCTTCCAATTTGGCGGACGCGTGAATCGGTTATCGATAACGCAAATTAATTGCAACAAGCAGTCGCTTGCCCTCGAATGGGGAAGTATTGTGCAGCGTCATTTATTTCACTTGAGTATGGCGCGCCCGAGTCTAGCAGTAATCGCTGCTGCCGCTGGTCAGTGGCGGAGCGCCCCCAAGCTAACCTTGGGCAGTCTGACTTTGAAACAACCCGCCTTGACCTAAGCGCAGCACTCTCTAGCCGGCATGCTGACAAACGTATGGAACGAGCTATTGCGGGACGACCTGTGGGAAATACTATGTCACGGGCGGGAGAGTCGGCGTTTATAAAAGACGTTTGATCTTGAAACTAAACGCAGAAAACAATTGTTCTTAGTTTTTAATCTGTGAACTGTTGACATCGGACAATTGCCCTAATTACAACGAAACTACCCTATGATATGGGTATACAGCAAAATAAAAACGTTCATGTGATATAGGTATGTGTGTATGCCGATAGTCTTGTTGTTGCACGTTAAGAGACGCAGGTGTTACAACGATATGCATTTAAAAATGAAATATGACCTTGACATAAATTGTGACAGATTGCCTATAAAAGAGCATATCGATAAAACAACTGATGATAATGAGCGAACCTTCTGTCTGGTGCGTAACTGAGTAGCGACGCAAGTAACCTCGATCCGGTTGCGGGAAGCCAGGCGAAGTTCCGGCATAAATTACTGAGCGATCGCTGTCCGTCCTTTTTGTGAAAACGCACGCCAGATGCGGTGAGTATACTACTGATGCCCTGTAGAACATAAATATATATATGTTTATTGCTACTAGGCGTGCTAAATTTTCCACAGCTGTCCAACCAACATGAATTTAATTCAACGGCACGTGAACCTTCGAGATTCAAATGACATCTCACTGAAATGTTGAGCTTTGTAGTGGATGGGAACTTTAGCACAAAGATTTCTTCTGCACCTTTGTTACTTAGACCAAAAAGCTTATCGGGAGCTTACCGAAGAGCTTTAAATCAAGCGTATGCTTAAGGTGGACCTTGCTTATGTAGAATTAAGTCATTTGTATTAACTGTCCGCCTGCTCAGTAAAATGTGGTTCCGTTTGGTATGCATCGCACTAAAGTCCCCCCGTAAGCTGTATGTTACAGAGTATGCAGAGTTTTTGCTGTATTCTAATAAGCCGCAATCAAGTCTAAACAGAATTATGTTTTGCTGCTGTTTTGGATACTTTTTTACTTTCCTAGATCATCGGACAAATCAGAAGCAAAAAAGATTACCGGCCAGATATTTTCGTCGGGAGCGCCGATCATCTGAGTGATTAATTCAATCTGCTGGAGCTCCGATTGTCCCGGAAGCAATGGCCTCTTCTGTAGAAGCTCACCCATAATACACCCTGCCGACCTGCAAAAAAGATTAGCCCAATTCAGACTGGCACCTTGAATTGGCTCTTTCTGATGTGTACTATTCGATGTCAATTTGGTAGGTAATTAATCATGCTAGTAGTAAGAAAAAGTTGTAGATTTCTACGATCTAACTTGTCCTTATTTTTCAAATTTGCATGCCCTAATATAAAGTATTACCTACCATTCGCCGAGCGGTCAAATAAAGGCGACTACAAATTTAATGTTACTCGTGGCCTACATGAATCAGCATATACAATGCAGCTAAGCACTTGGACATATGTTTACAATAGCAGCAGCCATATTAAGAATTGTTTCGTCATAAAACCTATAAAGCTGTTTCTTGTGAGCCGGTGACTAAGGATTCAGCTATCAAGCAGCCAACGGGCTCTGAGAATGGATATTACGCCAGAGAGAGCCGCCCTGGTCATTCCTTTGCTGGAGCTTAGATCGTTGCTTTGCTAGGGCCCGAGCTACAACTTATCAGGATGGGCGCTTTCTTTTAGTGAATGTTTGGCGAAATCGGTGACGTCCTGCTGACCGGTTTCCCACCTTGGGACATAATAGTAAATAAAAGAGAAGGATGGGGAAGGTAAGCCGGATTCCAAGAAATAAGCTGACAGAGAAAGAACAATAAGGTCGCAGCAAGACGTGTGGGACGCCATTCCCGCAGGCTCACCGGGTTCATTCACTTCGCCTGCTCATCGCAGACATCAAGAAGTGGATAGACCATCCAGCGGGAGAAATGAACTTTTCCTTATGCAGTGTTTCATCGGCCACGGTGACTTCCAAAGCTATCTCTCTCATATAGGCAAAGCTTCCTCGGAAACCTGCGTGCATTATGCGGATTATGCGGCATCGACGATAACCCCGAGCACACATTTCTGAAATGCAGGGATTGGAGCAAGCAAGGACAACCGCCATAGCGCTGCTAAGATTGGGTTGGACCAGAGAAGAAAAACGAGGCGCCAGAACAGTCAGACCCACCAAGAAGATGTTTGCGGAGTACATATGCAGCAGAGTATTCACATAGATGCTAAAATGAAAATGGCAACTGCAGTGATGATAGAGAAATCCGTTCTCGTACCGAGCTTCGCAGGCACAGAAGAGAACGGATTGCGCACGTCGGACCGGGTGGGGGGAACCCGTGAGTGACCTCGGCTACATGATCCGTTAGGCGCTCGCTACTTCTTCTAATGGCCTATAGTACTGTTCTATGGATATCTTGGTCATTATAGAGTGAAGCTTAAGAAGGAAGGTGTATTTAGTGGGTAGGGGTCTTGGCGGACCAACATGCAACCGCTGGAGTCGAGTCCCACACGGCTCGAGAGGGGGAACCCTCAGAAATAGAACTCTTGGAGAACCATAGAGCCCTTGACGGCATTAAAGCCGACTTCTCAACAACACGAAAGAAATATTCGTGTTGCGTCTTATTAGCCGTAGACAGATAGTTTAATTGTAGCCCCTATACTTCTCCTAGAGAACATACAACCTTCTGAGAAAAAATCCGTTGAATTAATACCTCTGAGTGGGGTCAAACGCTGGCTGAAATAGACGTGCCATTCTATGACACACAGAGACTAAAGTCAAACTCCTTTTTGAGAGGGCTAACCGAAAAATACGGTTCGCACACGGACGACGCGGCAGGAAAGCTCAAATGTAAATGAAGGCCGATAGAATGGGGCTCCAACCCACTAAAAGCCAGTCGTGTCCCCATCCGCACACTGAATTGGGAACTGCGCAAACAGTACTTTAAACAATTGAGGGGGTGCATAATAGCGTCCTCATCTTAGTTTTCCTGAAATGTCCCACGGGGCATTACCAAGTTAAGGAAAGTCGAAAGCCTGGAAGAGCCCAAGCTACGGAAATGTATGCATAAAAACCGATTTCATTGACCACATGAGCATATGTTTGCAAATCTGCACAAACCCACACCTGCATCCCTAGGTGCAGGTGTAGACTTTGCGCGAAATTGCCTGCAAAAAAGTTCGAGCGCTCCGCTACTATGCAAAATATGATTATGCTACTAATACTTGTAACATACAGTCAATGTAGGAACCAGAAATTGTTAATAAAGAAATAGCGCTACAATAGTTACATTTTCAAGCACGTCAGAGTCGCTGGTAAGCACAAGATCAAATGTAAAACCAACCCTATGGTTAGATGAGCGCATGAGGTGTGCTAAACCGTTTTCGTTCTACAATCCAGGAACTTTCATTCAATAGAGTCATAGATAGTAGAGTAGGTGTTGTACGGCCCAATCAATCTTAGGTCAGTTGGAGTCACTGGCCACTCCACACTACAACAAATATTTATAACAGCACAATTATAAATTACACACGTTTAATATAAAACGATCGCGTCGAAGAAGCAGTGACTCAAAAATCAGTTTGAGCAGATTTAGCATTGATAGTCTGGGCAGACCTGGTAGATACCAGCCATGACTAGCGCACTAGTCCTCTGGACTGCGCCGTCACAAGTACTTTAGCTAGACGTACTCAACCGGCCTGAAAAGTTAAACATAACCACGACTATGGTCCACATGGAACTGAACATATTGACCCCCGTCAATCATTCTGGCAGCCTGCGAGCGGTTTTGGGGTCGTTTTGCGATCTCGAATAGGTAGAGTTTAGGTGTCGGCGCAAACTGTTCGGAAAACTGCAGCCTCGATGACACGACATTGACACAAACAGCGGTGGTTGGCCACGATTCTGCCACACGATACGCTCAGATGCAGAATGCGGTAGAGTTGACACACATGATTGCTAAAAAACAATCTCCCGTTGAAGAGACAAAGCAGCAACCCTAAACCTCTGCGTATCTCGCAAGCGTGTAAGGAACCGACGTCCTGGACGCATACATTGTGCAAACACGTACGACTGGCGGCTGCAGTTCGCCGCGATTCGCTGCCAGCAGTAAAGGACAAATTTGCGGCCGCAGAAAAGTCCTCAGACAAAACAAAAAAAGACGAGTGCGGCAGTGCAGCTGGCAGCGCTGCAAGCGCCCCACGCGCCCGGTTATACGCCATGGCCACTCACCCGTACTACGAACAGCAGCAGCAGCAGCAGCAGCAACAGCAGCAGTAAGAGCGGATACACCTAAACCCTTTTAAGGAAAGCCGCCGGATAGAATGGGCAGAAACGTGACGCGGGGTCAGATGAAGAGATTTGCATAGATTAGATCGTAATCGCTTCGTTGTTACTCCACTCGATGATAAGAGAAAACGGTCAAATACACTCCACATCGTCTCGTCATTCCTTTGCAAAAAGCGAAAATGCAGCTATAAAGACACGACCGAGAGAACTAGAGAGAAAACAAACCTGGAGTACATCGGCACACGTATATCGGGTACGAGAGACGGAATACTAGTTGAAATAAATGCACAGAGGAAATAGGACTTTCAGAGGTTGCAGTCGTGAATAAGCGCATGCCGCTGTATAAAATAATTGCATCTCACTGTTTTTAGGGTGGCATTTTCCATGCGTCATCCACGTTTCTAAGCGACCCTGATTTTTGTTTAGCAGCCCTCATTGATATGTTGGTAGTGCCGCGTTGTTGCCAAATACGCGTTTGAAGCTATGTGTGATTTCCTAGCCAAAGAGGCGACTCAAAATGTAAGGATTGCCATGACTTTGCCCCATATAGGCCACCAACAATGCCACATATGCTCCCCTTTTCATCTATTTCTTTCTAGGTTTATTTCCCTCCAGAAACTATATACAACTACATTCGCTTTTTAGATACACGTCGGTATTTGTCTCCTGAGAGGAACAAAGGCTGGTTTATAAAATTTGACAAAATCATCGTCCATTTTCAAAACAGAGTTTTACCAAATTTTATACAAATTTGAATGCTTCGAAGCGTATAAATATTATAATCTAAACGAAAAAAATAATTTGGGAAGCTGTGAAAAGCGCAAAACTAGGTAAAGCCACAGTGAATGACATTTCGTTGAAGAGGAGTTCATCTTAACAATGCAAATGTCATCAGGTACTTTCTCCATAACAAAACTATGCTAAAATCAGCGTTTCCCGTATAAACCCTACGCACTAGTAGATTCAAATTACTAATAATTTAGTAAATTACTAGAAATAAGAATTTTGTAAAATAAATTAATGGAATAGGCCATACCACATATCAACAGCGGTTGTGTGCAGAGGAACATGGAGCAGGATTTCAGGCGGACGATACCAGAGCGTGACGACATTGTCCGGAGTCCAACATTTCGCCATATTGTAATCCTTCGAAAACCCAAAATCGCCGATCTTCACGTCTCCTAGATAAATAACATAATGGTATGCATAATTAGTATGTATAATAGTTGTACGAGTAACAGTAATAGAAATAATGGAGGGACTCGCACGTCATAAGTTATATTTTAACTTTCCAATAACTCCACCAACGAAACACTTTGCCAAACGCGCAAGCCCGAAGCTATATCGGCAACTTCACCAGGTATGCATGTTATATATGCATGTTATATAAAATTCAGTATTAATTACTGAAGGATGAAAATTAACTAAATTTATCGTATGCACCAGTTAATGAAGAATGAAAACTAACTGAATATTTTTTTACACAAGTTACTGAACAATGAAAGCTAACTTAACTTAGCTTTCACTTTACGAGGTAACTTAAGTCGGCAAAAATGAGGAAGGGGGTTAGCGCACCATTGTAGGATATGAGGACATTTGACGCTTTGAGGTCGCGATGCACAATACCGGTTGCGTGGAGGCTTTCCAGCCCGCTGAATAACTGCCACATGATGCATTTTACCTGCAACACAATTAAATTGCAAGTGTTCTTACTACAGACTGATGATACAGGCATATTTACACATCTGCTTGTAGTAAACATTTTATCAATTTTGGAATATGGTATGTATGCATGTACTTCCACGCGTACTCCGTTATTTTATACAATGTATACTACTGAAGGTGCTAGTAGAAATTAATAATACCATATATGCCTATAATTTAAAACGCGATAATTTCGTTGATCAGTGATGTACAGGTAAACAGAGCAGTTGTTGAGATTTTGTTCAACGAGACGTAATTTTCGCAACACTGCACTACAAGAATAAATTCTTAGCGAAACGTGTAGTTATAATAGAAAGGCATATTCTGCCTACATCTGTATATGTATAATATCTGTATAATCTTGTATATGTATAAAATCTGTATAATATTGTGTGTATATGTATAAAATTTGTGTATATGTATAACATCTGTATAATATTGTATAAGGTTTGCTGTATTTGGTACAGCCCAAATTACAGCTTATAATCAATCAAAAGGACGTCCCGATAGATCCAGTTTTCCGTACTGGCGACGTAAAGGTCATAGCTAGTTCAACGCTAGCCTAGCTTTGAACCAAATGCACAAACGTCCGCTTGGTTTATGAGCCACAACGTAACAAAACCCATAAATTAGTGAGTATCTCTGGAAGCTCTCCAAAACCCAGTCACCTTGGCTGCATCAATCGGCACCACAAGTTTGTTCTCATTTTAACCATTCTTGATACAATTAAATCATCATCATCATTATATCACCTTTATTGAAAAAGGGGTATTACAATAGAAGCAAAGTTGTTTCGAATCTGTGAACGACGTGCAATCCTCGAGGCAAATTAGTTGTTCACAACGTCCACACGAGCAATCTCGTGGGTGTGGATGGAGACGCCGCTCCGGAGATTATATGGTCTTAGAACAAAATGCCTAGTAATAAGATTCTGACAACACGCTAGCAGTTATCGGCATGGGATTGGTATTCGCTAACATTAGGCAATATGATACGCTCGCGTGGTAGACAACACCGACAAGCAACTCGTTTCAAAAATATATCCTGCACGCTTTGTAAAAACAACATCGCTTCTATAGAATGGCATCCATACGTGACAACAATAGGTCCACTTTGGTACCACTAATGATTCAGCTTTAAGTACACATTATGATCCTGTATAATGAAGGACCGCATTATGAGATTACACATTCGACACGCGGCTGTGACAACCTCGGCCATGTGAGGTCTAAACTTCATTTAGCGCCCGAAAATTACCCCAAGGTCTTTGTAGCGTGAGACTTCGTGCATGGGTTGGCCATTTAGCATATCCTGAATAGTATCTGACATTGTCTTGATAACGGCAGACTTAGCACTAGATAATTGCATGCGGTTTTCCTCTGCCCATAAGGATAAGGTATCAATCGCTTTTTGTAGAATAGCTATGTTGTTGTCGTTTTTTGCCTCAGCATGGATTTTAAGATCGTCTGCATACAGCTTATATGTGACACCACTATCTCGAAGCATAGCCCCGAGATCCTGTACAAATATTGTGTACATTAGGGGGCCTAAGCATGAGCCCTGCGGAACACCAGATACATACTTGCCGACCGCGGAATAGCTATGCTCAATTTTGACGACAAATGTACGGTCTCTCAGGTATGCTCTGCACCAGTTTATGATTCTGGGGCCGAACGCTGACTTCTTAAATAGGTCTTCTCGACGCGATCATAATAAATATAGCAGTATAATATAGTCATAACCATCTCATTTTCAAGTAAAAGGCAAACATGGTACAAATCATATAAACCAATAACATAAAAGCGGAATACATATGAGTAAAACGAGTCATAATATATAATGTCTTTCGTTTATTCCAGCTCGTTTCATAGCCGGAACTAGCTCAGATGTACTCGTACTATACTATTGTCTGCAATATATGAAGTAACCGAAATTAGTGCAGCAGCAAAACATATTGATGCATGCATATTATTTAATAAGTAACTGGAATTTCCACGAGGTGTCACCACAATGATCTTCGCGGGGAAGGAACACTTTTTACTCTATAAGTTATCAAGTTTCAGGGGAAAAACGGCGTTTAGATTACGCGTTGCCGACATTTGATCTGAACATGTCAGCACATGTCGTAGACATGGAGAAATACGAGTTCTGTACCAGAGAAAAATTACCATTTTTATATCGAGAACGGCGGAGCCTAGTTGGACGAAGTTGACGGGAACTCTGCGCCAGCGTTAGCAACCAATTATGCTTGGATTAATTAAATCAAATGCGACTAGACATCAACCAACCAAAGATAAAGCATATATCGGGCGTTCTAGACGCTGGAAATGGTTAGAAATATTAAACGTAACGTCATAGAAACGTCAGCCGCATGAACGCGCGTGAGACAGCAGTCAATGCAGTAAACAGGGCCTGATAAATGTGCGCCGAGGGAGGGAAAGGCTGCTTTGTCGGCCGAAAAAGTGATAGTCAATGTGTTTTTGGTATTCTCAAAGAATTATATTCATTGGCTCTTTGCAGAAGGGTAAAGTAGTTACATGAGCATATTATTTCACCTTTCTAAACCGTTTACACAAAGAACTGTACACAAAACGACCGAGATTGGTGCGCAAAAGGGGCAGCTTCCACCATGACTACGCCCCGGCTCACACCTCCCAGTCACAGTGGCATAGATACACGAATAGGTTTGAAGTACTACCCCATCTAGCCTGCTCTTAATTTGACGCCTTTGACTATTCATGCGAATGTAGTTTGCGTCTATTTACCAAGAGGTTCGTGGAACGGCAAACGACAACACGCCAAACCAGCAACATGGTTTCTGTGGTTTCTGTGTTCATCGCACGGAAACGCTGCATAGCGACCTATACCTATGGAGGATCGCTAGGAATATCCATGGGACCTAGGGCGCCCTGTACAATATGCAGATTATAACTTAGTATTGATCACACGCCTATATGCAAAGCGTATATTTTCTCTACCGTGAGAAAAGCGTTTCAGTCAGTACTGTAGTCCGCCATTTGCGTTCTTACATGAACTCACCTGTGGTTCAGTAAGCGGCACTGCCAAGTTGTCAACGAGCTTGCCAAGGTCCGTCAGACATTCTTCGATAGCTACGAATACAGAGTTCGAGCTTAGCACGAGATTTCTCAGACCAAGAACGTTTGGGTGACCTACTCGGGCCAAACCCAGAATTTCGCGTACCCCCGAAATCAGCGTGTCGTCTGCAAGTAAGAGTTTAATCGTCTCTATTTTAAATGATGCCTCTAACAGGAATAATAGACATTCAATAGCCAAGTTTTTATGAGACCATTACAGTGACAGAGAAATAGCTCACCGGGGGATTACTCGCGTCAATGAATCCAAGCAGTAATGGTCATTTATTGCGTCAGAAATAAAAACGCAAGCAAAACTGTGTCATATATATACAGGGTCTTCAATGACCGTATGTACTTATTTTAAGGTCTGGTTGAACTCAACAAGAAAATATTTGACTAAACTATGATAAGAGAAAAAAGCCGAACGGCTACTTTTATAAATTTCATGCTGACTCCAAAACAAGAAGTTTCCGTCCCCCTTCCATAGAGAAAAATTATTTTCTTGCCGAATTCTACCAAACCTTAAACTAAGTACATACGGTTGTGGATGACCCTGTATATGTAGCAAAGTACATTTGCAATGTAAGAACGCGCGCACGGCCTGGTTTAGGTTCAGGTTTGGGCTGGTCCATCTAATATATATAAATATATATTATCTTAGGCAGAGTAACAGCCCATTATCAGATACTACAACACGTGTGTTTCTCTCGATTGTTTAGGCCGAATCGGCTGTGGTATTGTTGGACGTCTGCTATATCTCAGACAAACATTACATATACCTCGCCACGTGCGCCACTCATTGGCTATAGATATGTCATACCCGTTACGTCCTGTGAGAAGCAGACCCGTTTCATCGCTAGAACCTCGCCAGTTTCCTTATCATGTACTCGATCTGTTAAGCAAAACAGACGATAAATTGACAACAAGGGCTTAGTTACCCATATCTAAAGCAATTAGCCTATCTTAATAGTATTTTCACTTAAAGACGCATACTTGAGAGCACGTCTCATTTTGGCTAACCCTCGGTATCCATTATCTGCGTTGAATGATCGCAGCAGCAGCTTTCACAATTCAGTAGAAGAAACATCTAATGGTGTCTCTGATCAATTTAAACCCCACTAAAGAGTAAAAGTTCCAGATGTTTATGTTCAGGGGGTTTACCTGAAGAATAATGCACAAATGACAAAATCATAGGTATAGGTTAAAAGATATAGGTTAAAATGAAGATAAAAACTAACATCCTTTAGATATAAAATTAATAGCATTTACATATTGATTTATTTCGTTTAAACCCCTTTCTTAAAACGAATAGATGCACTAGAAACTGATCTTATTATAGCCCGACAGCAGTTAAAATCGTTAAAAGAAAGTAAGCATATATTGTCGAAAGGAAGTAAACATATATAAACATATTTATAGATGCGATGGAAAGCTATTTATAGCACCTGCCCTTATTATAGCACGTCCGTGGGAATGGGCAGTGTTTGGTTAGAAGAACTAATAGATATATTCTTGCAGTTAGCTGTGGAAAATCAGTGGATCAGGATGGTTCACACCATTATAAAGTCAGGCAATCTGGGCGTAGTGTCTTTAAAAATATCTCTTTGATTTATAGCGTGCTATAAGTGTAAACTGTGCGACGACTGTTTATGTTACAATCTGTATGGCCGCTTTTACGGCGCCGCTCGATGCGATGCGGCTTTGCGTGTCCAGCAATGAACTCCGACCTATCCCACACTTGAGAGCATTAATGGAAAATTTTAAACTTGCCTATCTATACACACGCTCGGACGTTTGTTGTGGAGCGATGTGTACGCAGGGACGCAGTCGAGATAAAATATGAACTCGCCTTAGGGCGACCGATCAACGCGCGAAACCCATAGCAGGCTCGACGTCGACGATAACAACAACAACAACAACAACAACAACAACAACAACAACAACAACAACAACAACAACAACAACAACAACAACAACAACAACAACAACAACAACGACGACGACAACAACAACAACGACAACGACGACAACGACAACAACAGCGACGAAAACGACAGGAACAACAACAACGACCCGTCAGTCAGCAGTGTTCGAAATGGTAGCGCCCCGCAGCTACAGCCATGGTAAAGTGGAAAGGTAAACGGCATGAAGAAGATGAAAAAGAAAAACAAGATCAAGAAGCAACAGCAAGACGGCGACGACGACGAGGAGGCAGACCGGGAAGAGTTCGCCCCGGTCAAACCACGGGCGACCAGTTCGCGTCGAGCGAAACGCGAAACGTTGACACTTCTACGGCGTCTATAACCGGCGGCGTCAGCGATGGTACTGGGGGATGTAGAACGGCCTCTGAGCAGGCAGCTGACGACAGTATGTACGCTCGTCGGTTGCGAGAGACACTAGCGGCGAGAGCGGAGCAAACATTTGCAACAGGCGTGAGACGTGTGACGCCATGTAGTGCGGAAAGATCTGTTTTATTAAAACATAATCAAGTCGCAGGGGATTGGGGATAGTCTAAACGATTGCCATACAGAGGAATGGATTAAGGGTGGTAAACCGGTTCCAAGGGGGACTGGTGCCGAGGTTGCCACTGAAGCAGTTCTCTTTTCAGCCGACAACAAGCAACTTGAGAAAATCGTTTTGTCAACATGTGTATTGATATAGCCCAGCACATCAATGGAGAAATTAATGACTAACCCTCCTTCGCTCGCAGTATTGAACTCGGTATAGTCGCTGTTGATATTATGGACAGGGCTATTTTGATGAGTTTAGCACTGCTCATAGGCATCGCTGTTCGATCACGAACGAGTGGCCAAAGATTCACTGCAGTTGAAGAGACAAAGAGACATCTACGCCTGCAATTGTGATCAACGAGGTTCAAAAGCCAGCAAAGATCCAAATACAGAGACTACTGCAATTGGCAATTGCAGTATTTTGCCTTACGTCTCGGTGGCGTGGTGGATTAAGTATCCGCATCGCAACCGGAGGAGACACATAGGTGCGCGGGTCTGAGCCCCATCGTTGCACATTTGTATTTATGGGGGTCCGTCTATGAAGCAATGTAAAAAACAGTTCCGTGGACGTTAAATCTTGGCTGAGGGTCAGCTCGAAAACTTTACTTGCCTTACGTCTCATAAGGAACGCGGCCAAACTTTTATATCGGTACTGCGCAAGAACCTTAACCGATTCCGAGTGGGATATCCGAGTGGGGAATCAGGTGAGATGAGGAAGCGGCTGTCCAGACAACCCAGTCAAGGTAGTTGTCCAGCTGGACTTCAAGAACGCATTTAACACGCTTAGGGGAGACCACTTGCTTAAGGTTGTTCGCTCTCACCTTTCTCCGGACTTCGTCAGATGCTTTTGGAAAACGGCATGCCGGAGATGCCCTGGTGGTTCAGAAAGATATTGCCCAGGTATAGAAGTTCATGGGCGTCTTAGAACTTAAGTTCAATGCCGGCAAGTGCAAAGTTTTCCTTCTCGGTCGGAAAGACCCTCCATCGCGGCTCCGTGCTTCTGCCAGCTGTCAAGTTAAATAAATTCGAACTTTAAGAAGCACCAATTCTCGACGGCTCCATCGGCAAATTTTTAGCTAAAAAGTGTCTAAGCATGTTTGCTGTTGCACTCGACTCGGCTTTCAGACGCTATGAGTGAGCTTGTCAACTCTGAGATTGATATACTCTTTTTCGTTGCTCACGAGCCTATGCCAAACCGGGCCTGTTTCAATCGTTTGATGAAACCTTGCGAAGTACCTTCCAGGGTATGTTAAACGTTTTATTTGGGTCAATTTCTTGGTTTTAGGTTTCGCTATCGTCGTTCTCAGGGGAATGGAAATTTGTTTGGCACCCCCGGATATTTACTCAAGCTTCATCGGTCAAATAGAACAAGCTTACCGCTACTACGAAGGTAAGTGGGGTCAAGTGGCAGAATGCATATCAGAATCGGTTTTGGACTTACAATTAGTTAACGCGACGCAATTAATGAGCCAGACGAGTAACGTCAAGAAGCAAGCGCGACTGAGAGCCGCAATCGATTCGATGAGCGGCAAATGGCTGCAGGCCATTCCCTCACCACAGCTAGGAACGATGCTGGACAACCCCACATTCCGCGTCGTCTCCAGTCTGCGTTTGGTGGAACAAGTCCCTCAGGAAGTTTAATGGACTAAGATTTACACATAATTGTGCTAGATGTAACCAATCAGTGTCCTCTACGGGCGAGCATGCTCTTGCTTGCAAGAAAAGCGCCGGCAGGTTCTCAAGGCATTCTGGTCTAAACGTCGTGGTATACCGGGCATTGCAGTCAGCGCATTGCCGAGCGATCACCAAGCAGCCAACTGCAATCGAAAGGCCTGACTCGAAATCCATGTAATGAAGGCCGCAGTGTCATGTTACCTTGTCTTGCACGTGGGTCGCATCGTATGCTTATCATAGCAACCGGGAGGTTAGAGCAGCAGCTCGCCTTGTAGAAGACCGCAAGCTGGCGCCACAAATAGCGAACTAGAGCAAAACGTCATCGTTTGCCCGGTCGCTTTCCGGACAAAGGGTCCATTGGTAAAAATGACAAGGAGTCTTCTGGTGGAGCTGGGAACCTTCTAAAGTTCCCTTTTAGCTGTCAAGTCTTTTGTCTCAAGTTTACGGCAGAAATCTCTAGGAAATTCCAGCATGACGCCGTACAGCTACTTCTCCTGTCTCAGCTATATAGCGTCGTGTGTAGATTTAGTATATATATATATATATATATATATATATATATATATATATATATATATATATTTATGCATATCTATATATACAGAATATATACAGAATACGCCCGTGCCTCTAGAGGAATCGTTTCGCAGGTAGAGGAATGCAGTATTATGGCTATAGGGCCAAACCTTGAGAGGTCTTCGGCCAATTGATTCGAAGAACACTCACCACTCCTCCTGTCGGCTCGTAGTACTATTAAAAGGAGAGCCGGGCTGACAGAGAGTGAAGTTTAAGGGGGGAGGTGCGTTTAGTGGGTATGATCTCGGCGGAATAATATCCAACCGTCGGGGGTGAGTCCCACACTGCATAGGGTCTGTGTCTCTATCTACTTGCCCTATGCGTTAGTGCCTAAAGCATTTAAATCCTCCTCCAAAAAAAAAAAAAAATATATATATATATATATATACGGTGCTCTAGGTTAGAGCTGCTCTAGCCAGGCTGGGTATATTGCAGCACGCTTTAGTGCACTTAGCGGTCCGTCTGCAGGCAGAAGGATGGTTGCAATTCTTCGTTGGATTCCCGTTTATACGTAGACATGTAAATATACAGCAGATAGCCTGGTTTAGAGCAGCAGCCAGATTTGTGTTAGTACCAGTCACGCGCAGTTTCAATGAATTTCGGAAAGGGGATATGTACCTCATTATTTTGGACAGTCGATACGACATAGTTACTCGCGTGCGCTTCATTTGAACGGCTCAGAGGTTGCACAGAATCGTTGGTAGTTAAGTATGGCTTACGAGTGAACCCCGCAACTATCGTTAACAACTAACTGGCGCCGTGGAGCTTTTGTCTAACGTCACACCGTTGGTTCTTGTGCTAGTTATAGACAGAAGCAATATAGAACGCTGCGAGAATATCTTGAATTGGTTACTGGCAAAGGCTGCATGAGGAATGACCACAATAGCGAAGACAAAAACAACAACAATAACGACGACAACAACAACAACGATAACAACAATATCGACAACAACAACAACGATAACAACAATATCGACAACAGCAACAACAATAACAACAAGCAGGGAAAAAATGAATAAAAGATAGTCGTGTATGACAGCCGCGCACAAGCCGCGATGTCCTCGTATTCGCCGCAGTTGGCTCTGCTAGGGGTGCTACATCAAGCCAAGGGGCGTTGTTGTTCTTCTCCTTGTAGCCTCCAGCGCATCGAGCGCAGAAATAACGTCGGTTACATGAGCCGCTTGAACAAATGACGGTCGACAGGCCGCAACGGTAAGAAAAATAATGGCAGTAGCAGCAACAGCAGCAGCAGCAGCATCAAGATGCCAGAGGCCACACGCACAGGCTAAAGCTGGTACGAAAGCCCAGCGTGGCGGAACGACAGAGCATTTCATCTCGGTGCATCTCTTATCCAAACCCTCGCCAGTGTATCTCCATTGCCTCTTTCCTTTGCATTCCCGTCACCCAAACTACAGTTTTGTTCTTCAAAAACAGTATCTTTCTACAACTGCCCCTTCCGTTCGAAGAAAACGAGCGCTAGAATATGAATTCGCAGCAACTATATACGTGTGTGAATTAAATTAAAACTGGCCTCCCAGTTATGGATCCTCGTTGATGACTCGCTGCTGCACCCTTAGAGGTCTACTCATCTTGATTTTAAAAAGTGCTAAAAATTATAGGAATAAATTTCAGAACGTTGTTCTTATACACTACTAACGTTAAAGCGATTTGATAGCTTCTAGAATTGATTACATTGTGTGCATAATTTGCAGGCCAATATGAATTATGCTTGCACCCACCTAAAATACTTCTTATGCTTGCCTTAGTGTGCTGTTTAGAAGATGACGGAATAAATTTTATATAGCTTATTAATTGCTGTTTGAATCGTAAACAACATTTGCACTTACACTCAGTTGGTATACTTCGATAGTTTTACAAAATGTACTTGCATATTGTTTATGGAAATTATTCTGGAACTTTCTAGTTTTAATTTCAAAATACCGAAATTAAATATAAATGTACATTCCTACATTATGCGACTACGTACTAGTTGGTGCAAAATATATTTTTAAATTTTAATAGTAACCGTTGCCTTTAACCAAGGTTCGATTTACATTACATACGCATAGTTGTCACTGTCTTTTTCTAGCAAGTTATTATAAATCAGTGGTCTGAAAAAATGCAAGTGAGATCGTACATACAGACAGCACCGAAGCTACCGCCTCCGAGCTTGGCGAGTTTCTCGTATTCGGAGGTGGTGCGACACGTAGCCAACTGAAATAACACACATACAAATAAATGTCGACATAACGTTTATGTATATATTTATATACGCGTATATGTTATTCCCCGAAGCTACAAACGATTTGTTATTTCTTAAATTCGCTGCTTCAAACTGAACTTAAAAAGTTTACACTTTTTGCAATGCCATGCAAGAGTGTCAACGTTTTGAACCGATGCAAATGCGATGCTCCTCGCTTGTTTACGTATGGTTCGTTTAACCGCATATAAATAGATTTTCACTGAGGACCTACGAAACATTTTGGGCATGGGCGAAGTTATGCTAGATTATTAATAACCCGTTAATCAGATGAATAATTTGGTTAGTATTTAAACAAGTGTTTGAATTTCTGTTATTGGTGGAAAAAATACACGTTTTACAAATTATCTCCCTCGTTTAGTAAGGCTGTATGCGGTCAACAGATAAAGGATGTAAGTTGTATCAGTTGCAAAGGCCTTGGACCAAGGCCTAGTAGTGCAAAATGTTTAGTTTAATGCTCTATATTCTAAATATCAATTCTACTAGCATGACTCTGCACAACGTTATGTATGTCAAGGCTGCCGTGCAACAATATGCTGCACTAGATCAAGAAGACAATGAACGAGCATTTGCTGGTTCAAGCGCACTGGTCGGATAGCGAAAACGCAACACGTCCATCAAGACTTACCACTGTACGAGGTAGTGACTGCAACAGTTTGATCGAAACTGGATGATGGCTCGAGAGGAGTTCTGCAAACGGCAGAGGTACCGAGAATTCCTCGTCTGAATCCGACATTATTCGCGCCATACCTCTGACTTCGCTTTTGGTCTGCAAATCGGATGAAGATATATACGAGTGCTTCCGAGTCGTGGACACTGAAGGGAAGTTGACAGCCCGCGTGTAGTTTCGGTCTCGGCGCTGGTAGTTATGATGTACCGGGAAAGTGACAACAGGCACTGGTCACGCAGCATGTGCGGACAGATAGGCAGTTAGTTATTCCTTCATCCGGCTGTTGGCTGTATCGAAGATAACCAGAACTCACGGTTAACAGTGATCGCTCTTACACACAGACTCTGCATAGTTACAGAAATGTACACTGATGAGCACATGCTCTTTGGCGAACTGTCGCGACTGCGGACTACGGCGCGCTTGAACGGGTCGTATCGTATGCTGTTACCAGTGGTGGCGGCAGTGGTGGTGGTGTACTCAACTTAAACACAGCAAGCAGATGCGTGGGGGGTGGGGGGGCTATAGAGTTTCCTTACACGCCACAGTCATGAGACGGGCAGATTCAGGCAACCATATGCCACTGCGTGGACAGAGTTGAGAAAGAAGGCTCCCTGTCGGCGTCGACTATACGCTATCTATAGTAGTAGCAGCGGTGGCTTGGGTGACTAACGGTGAACGCATCGTGCTAACAAGCGGGGCGTTATGTCGTCGAATTCGGTTTGATTGGACCGTTCTTCACCTGTAGTCTGTTGGATCTGGTTGAGCATTGTTATGCTGCCTCATTCCACTGCTGGACAAAGGCCATCTTTGCTCTGTATGAAAACACTATAGTCTGGCTAACTGAAGAGAGAAAATGAAGGCGTAGAGAAAAGTCTCGAACTAACTAAAACAAAGGATTAGTGAATCCTAATCAAGTGAGGATTAGTGAACGCCTAAAATTCCGCCCTGACGAACGTTTGAAGTTATAGCCGCGTTACCTTTGTTCAGGGTTGTCCGATCCGTACGAATAGCTAGCTCAAGGTAATCAACGATTAACTAAACTACCGTACTAACTTCTCAATCTGTTCTAGTGAAGTCTGATGCCGTGGCACCGGGATCCTGGCGACTTCAATTGAAGTGTCCGTTGAGCGTGTTGTATCGCAGTGCGCTGCTCCCGGTATACAGAACACACAGATGACGTACCCCGGCGTAGCCGCGCGTGTTTTTTGGTGCTGATTGACGGCGAACACGTGACTGCCTCGACCACCAAATGGGCGCTGCACAGCGTACGTGATGACCAACGCTTCACGAGTCACGGCCGAGGCGTGCCGGCCAGTAAGTTGACACCAAATGATATCAATAACACGACGTTGTTTGGGCCAAAGGTACTCATCTTTTTTCCGGTACCCAGCACTACTTTTACGCAGGGCGCGACCAAGACATTACACAGAATGAGATAGTCGCCAAACGGAAAAGGGAGAGAAAAAGAGAGAGAGAGAGTAGGCAAGCGAGAGAAACTGTTTGTTGGTGTCACAGAACGCTTAGAGGGAAGCCGACAGCGTTACACGCAAAGCGCTCATTAGTGTCTACTATCCACAAACCCAAACCCAAGCAAGTAACGGCCTCATTATCTCACCGTATAAATGTGCCTCTGTGACCACACTACAATGCTACCAGGATGCAGAATGAATAATAGTCTGCTTGCACAGAACGTAAGGTTCAAACGGTTAAAGCATTATATATATATATATATATATATATATATATACAGGTAGTTCCACAAGTTTTTAAAATGAAAACCAAGAATTTTCCAAATCTTGTTTTTGCTTTTTTTTTATTGGATATACTCCTCGAGAAGCTCAATACACTTTTCCCACCGAGATTTCAGAGCATTTATACCTCTTGAGTAAAATTCTGCGTCTTTAGACTGAAAATAGGCAGACTGAAACAGCAGTTGTAACCTCTTCATTGCTGGAAAAACGCTTTCCACCGAGACGATTCTTCAAATGTCTGAAGAGGAAATAATCAGAGGGGGCCAGGTCTGGAGAATAGGAAGGTTGTTCAATAAGTTCGAACCTCAGTTGGGCCAGTTTTGCCGTTGCCTGCCGCGACTTGTGTGCGGGAGCATTGTCCTGGTGAAACAAGACAACCTTCTTCTGCAAAGCGGGCCGTTTCACGATGAGTTCTTGCTTCAGGCAGTCCAACAGTCTTGCATAATATTCTCCCGTGATCGTTTTACCGCTCTCAAGGTAGTCGACCAGAATTATTTTACGTTGGTCCCAAAAACCGTAGCCATCATCTTTCCGGCCGATGCCGTTGTCCGCACCCTCTTCGGAGGTCCTTCACCAGGTGCACACGATTGGCGAGATGCTTCTTGGGTCTCGGAAGTGTAGGGATGGACCCAGTTTTCATCGACGGTCACAAATCTGCGCCAAAAATCCGACGGATTTTTCGACATCTTGGCCAAATTTCGCTGTGAAGCGGAAACACGCGCGTCTGTTTGGCCTTGGTTGAGCAAATGCGGCACTCATTTTGCTCTGAGCTTTTTCATCTTCAAGTTTTCGTGCAGGATGAAATGCACTCTACCCAAACTGATCCCCAAGGCCTCCGCTATCTCCCTAATGTTCACTCGCTTATCTGCGGCAACGATTTGCCGCACTTTTTCCACGTTTTCCTCATCAGTTGCCGTTTTTGGGCGTCGTGAACGTAGTTCATCCTCGGTGCTCCTGCGACCTGTTTTTAACTCATTAATCCAGTTGGAAACAGTGGCAAAATATGGCGCAGAGTCACCGTACACCTCGTCTAACTCAGTTTTCACTTGGGTCGCATTCCAACTTTTGAAATAAAAACGCTTGATAACCACTCGAAACTCTTTTTTCTCAATTTTTCAAAATCACGCCGATACGTTGCACGGGAAAAGCGATCAAACGAAATCGCAACGGCCAATCACCATAATATTTTGACTGCTAGCATTCGAAAAGTTGCCGTTTCCAATAGCGGTGAAAGCGCGAAAAAATTCGAATTCTGAAAAGCTCATTTGAAGAACTTGTAGAACTACCCGTATATATGATACATGTTTTTCTTAATTTGTTTTTCAGAGAGGTTAACTGGTAAATGCCTGATGCACACCGGGCGTCATTCTTAAAACCACGGCAGTGTGGGACTAGCAAACTCACTAAAATTCAGTCGACCTCTTTGCCTCTTGTAGGCTGCGGCCGCAGTACTGTATTATCGAGATTACTTCACCTGGCCACGCTTCTTGCCATTTATGCTGTTCGACTTTGTATGTAAATAAATCATGTATAAAAGTCTAGCCTGGGAGACATGATCAAACTTGTAGCTGCATCTCAGAGCAATGGTGGCGGCGTGGTCTAGGAAACTAGTGCGCTAGTCATGGTTGTTATTTACCGGGGTGTCGTCGGTTCGATCCCTATTGTTGATCGTATTTTCTTTGAGCGATGCTCATTGAGAATAGATGATAAACCATATCACTGCTGAGAGTCAGCGGCCATGCGGTTGCCACAAGGACTGTTGGGGAAACCCTAGATATCTTAACATGTCCGGCCCTCGGTGCATTGAAGCTATGTCTCAGGTCAAGTTCAAGCCCGTAATCTAGAATTACAAAAAACAATCTCCTTAAAAAAAATTTTATTCTATCTCCGAGCACGAACGAGTTCTAATCGAAAATACGTACATCTACCAACGAGTTAATGCCATACCGAACTAAAGACGTAGATAAATAGGATATGTGGTCATGTAAGAACGTTGAAAAAAAACAAGGTTGTCCAGTCAGCGCGACACTAACTACGCCTGGGGTGGGTGCTCATGCACACATAGCAACATTTTTCTTACGTAATCCATCTGCAGATAGCGCATAGTTGCCTCTCTTCCACCAAACGAAGAGAAGACTGTAGCGGGCAGTTTACTCCGTCAGTCATACATGCCCGTTTTGAAGGCACATAGCGTATATATATATATATATATATATATATATATATGCCCGGTACTTTTTTGATTGTGATACAGTTTGCTCTTTTGCCTCTTCCTCTGGACAGTTAAAATGCATGTACTGGTTAGGGTCAGGCAACGAACCGTCAACGATGACATCCCGTCGCCAAACATTCGCTCAAAACGGGTCTTTAATAAATTGATTGACTAGATTATTCTGACGCAAGGTGGCCGTAGCTAGCTGTAGGAGGCAGCCGCAGTCGAGCGGATGTGCTGGCACACTAAATTGCATACGTGGTTTGTCCAAAAAACAATAACACTCTATATATCTTGCCGCTATACCTATCGGCTTGACCTTTAACCAGATTTAGCATATGGTCATTTCGTTCACTCTTCCAACTGCTGGGTACGGGGCAAAGTCACGGTGCGTTTGAACGACAGCGACGACGACGATGAGAATGATGATGATGATGGTGACACCCGGTCAAAGAGTGATGCATCAGCTTGCCGCTCTGACCGGGTGTCAGCAACAGGCGCACAACCGGGGACACCGGTTTCTTATATATATATATATAGTACCATCCAACGCTCTAACGGATAGCGCCATTATTGTGGATGTTTGGACAGAAGATTGAGAAAAAGACGTTTGAGAAACTCAACAGAAATTTGAGTCGATTCTCGCACTGACAGCATTGTGAGAAAAGGCAGTCGCATCTAAAAATATGACTGTAGTACAGTTATTTTGTACAACGTCCAGCAATGACTGAGCGCGCAGTAGTGTCGAAGAGTTTCACTCGACATTTGGGGATAAAACCCTATTCCTGAGGAGCGTGCACGGATGGCATGAATGTTGAACGTGACATTTTAATCTGTGGAACACATTCATCTGTAAACGACGTCCAAGGCCCCAACGGGCGGCACAATGTGGCCTGTGTGAGGGCTGCTATAACTGAAAACTTAAGCATAACATAGCTAGAGGAGACTTTGGGCTTGCATGCTAACTCCCTTCATAAAATTCGCAACGATTACCTCGTGCTCAGTAAAAATGTAGTCGACACGTACTACTTGGTTGGTCATGGGACGAAAAAGAGGCGCTGGTCAATTACGACGAGTGCCTTTGTTGTAGAGTTACTCGACGAGTATTCTTTGTTGTGCAGATTCTTCACTAGTCGTGACACTTGAATACATGCTTATGGCACGGGTCGTGACACTTGAAGACATGTTTATGTTTCTCCGCATCATGTCGGGTGTGCCGCTTGGGGCTCTGCATAGTCTCGGATCTGCGGCTCGGGGAGGTTGCTTGCGCAGAGCACGTCTGCAATCTATGCCGGTCCAAAGTAACCGCTACAGCGGAACATGCGCTGTCCTGCCGTATCAGTGCCGGTCGTCATCCAAGACATTTCGCCATCAACAATGTCGTATTCCGTGCTCTGCTAAGCGCCCAGTGCTCCCCCCCAGAGCGCCCAGATTCCTTTAGTGAAAGAGCCCCTCGGCATGTGCGCCAACAGCCTTCTACGCGCGGATGGAAAAACCCTAGCACCATGGGAACGGGGTCGTCTGCTCGTATGGGACGCGACGGTTTCATGTACACTCGCCAGCAGTTACATTGCGCGCACAAGTCGGGAAGGTGGCGCAAGCGCACGTCTTGCTGAAAGTCGCAAATTGTCGAAGTACGGGGAGCTCTCGCCGCCATATATAATTCAGCCGATCGCCGTTGAAACGTTGGGGCCAATGGGTGAGGCGACCGTCATGTTCCTCAAGGAGCTTGGAAAGAGGGTAACTGTTGTAACAAAGGATGCAAGAGCCGGGGAGTACCTGGTGCAGCGAACTTCTCCATAGAAGTTCAACGTGGTGTAATGCAGTGGCGGCAGTGGGGTCGCTTCCATCGTCGGGGGAAGGACTGCCACAAATGTCGTAGCAATAACAACTATCATTTGACCATTAACATTTGAAACATTGAATTAACTTGCCGTACTCTCGTTCTGAGTACGATCCCTTTTTTTTCGTTAATGACCTTTTACTCAAGCCCCAGATATTCCAGTAGTTAGATCTTGGATTACCTCCACCTACAATTTTGCCAACGGCCGTTTTTATGTGCTAATCAGGAAGAGCTTCTAAACGTCTTTCAGGCGGTGGTCTTTCCACCACGACAACGCGCTAGCCGTCAGGACTAAAACCACTGAGGCAATGTCGTTGTATCTAAAGTCAAGCTGGTAAGGTAAGCAGCTTATCCACTTAACTTGGCTTTTAGCTATTTATTCCTCTTTCCAAAAATGAATCAAAAACTTTTAAGAAGAAAACGGTGCAAGCCATGCAAATAAACCGTTGAGGCCGTCAAGGTGTAGCTGAAAAATCGAAAAACTCTATTTAAAGGTGGGTTTCAATGCATCTTCAATCCACCATGGCAAGAAATGTATAGAAATTGGTGAAAAGTACATTGTGGTAGAAATATTGATTAATTAGGATTTCATGAAACAACTATGTACTCGTTGATATCATAAACATTGCAAACACTTAGTTAAGTCCCTATATATATATATATATATATATATATATATATATATATATATATATATATATATAAACTTACGCGAACCTGTGCTTAAAGCCATCGAGGTGGAACTCGAAAAATCGACAACCACAATTTGGAGGTAGGTTGCAATGCATAAACCCACCGCGTCAAGAAATGTGTAGAAAAATGTGAAAATATTTCGACATATGTCTAAATAACTATTATACATAAAATTTTAAAAGAACATTTAGAACATTTATTCAGAAAACAATTGTGCATTCGATCATATCATAAAAATTGCAACTTCTTAGCCAAGTTCCTACGTATATGTATGTATATATATATATATACATACATCGCAATATATCCTGTCAGATTATTAAAACAAATGTGTATATATATATATCATCTGTTTCTCTCCTTCCTATTTATGTTTTGGCCATCTATTTTCTAGCGCTTTCCACCAGCTACCATCGACGATGCTGAGAAGCAAACGCCTAGAAGAGAGACGAGAGGCCAGCGTAGTAGCGTGCGCAAAACGGCCCACTTAAAGCTCTGCCCCACATCGAGGACACGACTGGCCGCCGCTCTAGGAGCAGTTACTGCCCCCCCCCCTCCCCCCGCCCCCCACAAACACCATCATCATCATGATCATCGTTAAGCTGATGCGCACACACAACCTTCTATACGCGGTCTCTTTTCTCTCTTTCTTGTTCTTTTATCGCTTATCGAGTGCCCTCTTTGTTTATTAGCATAGCTTCGCAAAACAAGTGGCAGGATACCGTAAAACGTGGACTACATATATATATATATATATATATATATATATATATATATATATATATATATATATATATATTTATTTATATATATATATATATTTATATATACCTATATGTATACTGTCTGATGTAATACTACTACATATAAAACACTACGTATGTACACTGTGTGATGCAATACTGTGCCATAAACAATACGAGGATTTAAGATAATTATAATATCTATTTAATCTTTCAAAGTGTTTTTGTTGCCGTCAAAATAGTTCCTGCCCGCGGCAATGCACTCGCGTAACCTTTTTTCCCGCTCTTCAACAAATTTTTCAATGCGTCTCTCGAGTTGTTCCTGTAATTTTCTTTACTTTCGCTATCGTCTCGAAACGTTGTATCTTCCAGTTTTTTTTTCTGTGGGTGCAAAAAAGTAACACGGAGCCAGGTCCGGCGATGATGTTGTGAAAATAACAAAATCAAATTTTCATCAAATAATTTCAAATCAGCAATGTGTGCGTGGTAACGATGTGTGAGCCGGTGTGTTGTCGTGATGGAATCTCCAGGAGTAATTTGCCCAGAGTTAAGGCCTCTTGCGTCGGACTTTCTCAAACAATCTTATTTAAATTTTGCAGTAGTATTCTTTATTGACCGTAAAATCAAGTAGCTAAAATTCGTGGAACATGATTTCCTCGTGGTCGAAAATTAAACAATCAAAATAACCATAGTGTTTGATCTGCTTTGTATGAATTTCGTTGATTAGCCCGCTCGTTGTGAGCATTACTGGGAGGATTGGCCTTTGGTCTCGATGTCGTAACCCATGACTCGTCCCCTGTAATCCCTCTCTGAGGCAATCCAGGAGTTTCTGTTCGGAAATTTCCCGATGGGCGCTCATTTGCCGGAATTTCAACATTTTTGAAACGAACTTCGCTTTCAGTCTTCTGACGCATAAAATAGCGGTCAATAATTTTACAACTGATTTGCAATTCTTCAGCTATTTTTCTGATTTATATATATATATATATATATATATATATATATATATATATATATATATATGTATATAGATATATATATATATATGTATACATATATATATGTATATAGATTCAGTGATTAACAACGTGGTTTATTATCAGAACTGCATTTGAGTTTTCAAGAAAAAAAAGATGTGATGTAAAGGTGATATAAAATAATAATGTGATATATATACAGGTAGTTCATTAAGTTCTTAGAATGAAAACCGAGAATTTTCCAAATCATGTTTTTAAATTTTTCTTATTCGATATACTCCCCGAGAAGCTCAATACACTTTTCCCACCGAGATTTCAGAGCTTTCATACCTCTTGAGTAGAATTCCGCGTCGTTAGACTGAAAATAGGCATTGACAGCAGCCTTAACCTCTTCATAGCTGGAAAAACGCTTTCCACCGAGACTATTCTTCAAATGTCCGAAGAGGAAACAATCAGAGGGGGCCAGGTCTGGAGAATAGGAGGGTTGTTCAATAAGTTCGAACCTCAGTTGGGCCAGTTTTGCCGATGCTTGCCGGGACTTGTGTGCAGGAGCATTGCCCTGGTGAAACGGGACAACCTTCTTCTGCAAAGCGGGCCGTTTCACGATGAGTTCTTGCTAACGGCAGTCCAACAGTCTAGCATAATATTCTCCTGTGATCGTTTTACAGCTCTCAAGGTAGTCGACCAGCATTATTCTACGTTGGTCTTAAAAAACTGTAGCCATCACCTTTCCGGTCAATGCCGTTGTCCGCACCCTCTTCGGAGGTCCTTCATCAGGTGCACACCATTGGCAAGATGCTTCTTGGGTCTCGGGAGTGTAGTAATGAACCCGGCTTTTATCCACGGTCATGAATCTGCACCAAAAATCCGACAGATTGTTCGACATCTTGGCCAAATTTCGCTGTAAAGCCAAAACAGGCGCGTCTTTTTGGCCTTGGTTGAGCAAATGCGGCAGCCCTTTTGCTCTAAGCTTTTTCATCTTCAAGTTTTCGTGTAGGATAAAATGCACACTGCCTAAACTAATCCCTAATGCCTCCGCTATTTCCTTAATGTTCATTCGTTTATCTGTGCCAAGAATTTTTCGCACTTTCTCTACGTTTTCCTCATCAGTTGCCGTTTTTTGGCCTCCTGGACGTAGTTCATCCTCGGTGCTCCTACGACCTCTTTTTAACACATTAATCCAGTTGGAAACAGTGGCAAAACATGGCGCAGAGTCACTGTACGTCTCGTCTAACTCAATTTTTACTTGGGTCGCATTCCAACCTTTGAAATAAAAATGCTTGATAACCACTCGAAACTCTTTTTTCTCCATTTTTAAAAATCACGCCGATACGTTGCACGGGAAAAGCTATCAAACGAAATCGCAACGGCCAATCACCATAATATATTGAGTGCTAGCAGTCGAAAAGTTGCAGTTCCTATTAGCGGTGAAAGCGTGCCAAAATTCGAATTCTAAAAAGCTCATTCTAAGAACCTATTAAACTACCTGTATATATATATATATATATATATATATATATATATATATATATATATATATACTTTTTGGTGGGACCAGACAAACCATTTGAATTAGGTACACATAACAATTCAACAAAAGGTAGGTATCAATCGGCGCTCAAAAAATAGGAGACGGCACTATTTGTATGCTTGTCCGTGGAGTTGGAAGCTCTGTCCGTGAAGCGCATTCTGAAGATTTAAGCGTAACTGGTAATCGGCCGGCGCGAGGTCAGCCTTGTCTCATTGTTGTACCTGACCTACATTTCGTCACCTGCATCATTCCGATACAGAAAATCTCATTGGCAGTGGCGCTGCAGCAGCGAAAAGCAAACTCGGAAACGTGCAGTTCTGTTTGCGCATTAGAAACTGAGTTTCGAATTTCGTAAACTTTGCCTATTGAGTGGAAACACGCCGTTACGACGTAATCTGGTACATCCAAGTTTTGAGCAAGCACAAAACTGTTATTCGACTTTCCTCAAGCATTCATTTCATCCGGCCAATGTCAAGCAAGCGCAGAAGATTCTCCTGAGTGAGGGGTAATTTTCAAGATTCCTCAACCGAAAACTTCTAAACCAAGATCCCACTGTACGAATCGTCACAGCTAAGAGTCCGAAGCAGTACAAACATCGACAGTTGAATTTGCCGCGCTGCCCGGAATTTGATATATATATATAAGCTATGCTCGGCCCGTCGGATGGGCCTGCCAATAATTAGTAATTTTACTACTCTAAGCAAAACACCTCCGCCCTTCCATTGAAACAATTACGTATTTTCACCTATAAATGTTTAGACGCTCATACAGATTATTACATCTTCGAGAGATTGTCTCACTACTGATATTTCATGATATAATATACCAGCTATACTAAGTATAACTACTTTTAAACAGTAAAACAGAGATGCTAATGACTTGTCTAGGAGTGACAATTAAATTACTAATTGTTGAAATACCAACTCAATTGACATCGCGTTGTAACTCATGTAACTTCGGAGTTGTCTCGCGTTTGGTACTAGCTAATGGCGGTGCAAGCAAAAACAATTGTAGTTTTATATATATATATATATATATATATATATATATATAAAACTACAATTGTTTTTGCTTGCACCGCCATTAGCTAGTACCAAACGCGAGACAACTCCGAAGTTACATGAGTTACAACGCGATGTCAATTGAGTTGGTATTTCAACAATTAGTAATTTAATTGTCACTCCTAGACAAGTCATTAGCATCTCTGTTTTACTGTTTAAAAGTAGTTATACTTAGTATAGCTGGTATATTATATCATGAAATATCAGTAGTGAGACAAATCTCTCGAAGATGTAATAATCTGTATGAGCGTCTAAAACATTATAGGTGAAAATACGTAATTGTTTCAATGGAAGGGCGGAGGTGTTTTGCTTAGAGTAGTAAAATTACTAATTATTGGCAGGCCCATCCGACGGGCCGAGCATAGCTTCTCAAAATGGTTTACATACATTCTGGAATATAAATGGAGACAACTATGATACCAAATGCTGGTTCAGTTCGTGGAAAGATGGTAGCCAGAATTAGGTGGCCATATGTATGCTTCGTTCATAAGGAAGATCGCAAGCGCAGGGAACGTAGCCTGGGTTTCTTTCATTTGCAAAAAAAGTTGAAGCCTTGCGGCTAAGTATACGGCCTAACAAGTGCGTATTGATTGTTGTCGCTGGTTTTTGCGGCACAAAGAAACCCTGGCTGAACTGGGTTCTCTGTGTTTATGCTCTTGATAAATAAAGCTTCGTTACACAAGAGGGCTAATGCATATAACTCTTAGACGAAGCTTTTTTCCGGACATACCGGCATACTCAGATTCTCTCTCGAACAACTCGTTCTCCTGCAATGGCATATTTTGTCAAGCGATGTCAATCGAGTTGGTATTTCAACAATTAGTAATTTCATTGTCACTCCTAGACAAGACATTAGCATCTCTACTTCATCGCATCAAAGTGCGCTTTTTAACAAGTTCTACGAATTGTTAAACGACTCGTTCTTTTCTTTTTTTTTTTATTAGAAGGGTGGTATATATATATATATATATATATATATATATATATATATATATATATATACTATCAAATAAATAGAGTCATTTGGGCTACCCGTTTTTTTCTTATTATCACGGTCAGTTACAGTTCACTCTAAAACTTTTTGGGCTGACTCTCAGCCAAGATTCAACGTCCACGGGACTGCTTTTCGCAATACTTCATAGACGGACCCCCATAAATGCAAATATGCAACGTTGGAGCTCGAACGCGCGCATCCACGTGTCTCCTCCTGTCGCAAGACGCAGGCGACTGCACTACGCTAACGGGCTCAACAAAGCAGTTCATTCTGGCAATTTAAGATTGGTCGATTCGGGACTTGAACGACCTACCGACCTACGACCTACCGAATGAAAAGGCAATGGCTTTGCCAGTAAACTAACATGCTAGGTGTTAGCTATTAGTTAAGAACCAAATATCTACTAGCAGTTAAACCACACCTATGTATACCATATGCATGTATAAATATACACCTTTGCGGGACATACTGTATGTATGTGCGTGTGTGTATACATATATACAGATGATGTGGTAGAGTTGCTTTTTCTTGTGGGGCCGGAATGTTTTGTTTCGGAGTGAGAGTGATATTACAAGCAGTGAGGGGTACATGACGTCTTTAAAAGGTACGTGCTATAAGAAGTGCATGTGATCTCTCTGAGCGCAGAAAACGTGCTATTATAGATGGATTCTTTTCAGGCAAAAGATTAAATATATTTTGTAAAGTAATAACCGGTTACGTCGATATTACAAACATTTGTAATTTCACATTTACTCACACTTACTTACACAAGACATCATCCCCATTCCATTGGGAAACCTTTTTAGCAAGTTCTATTACCCCCTAAAAGAGTGTACATATTGCCACCATTGTATATATAAGGGTTGCCCAAATTTAAAAAAAAAGGACAAGTGATGAAAAAGTAATATATTTCTCATAATAATTTCTTTTGTTAAAACGCTAGTCCCATCGTTTCGGCAGCAGGTACCATGTTTTTCCATAGTGCAGAATGGTCAAGGTTGTTGTTTGAAGAAGTCGTGCACTTCTTTACTTTGCAGTTCACTGTTCAGAGTTCAATTCAATTGACTCACTACCAACCATGGTGTCTACCTAGCTTTTTCGGGCTGACCCTCAGCCAACATTTAACGTCGACGGGTTGCTTCGTAAGACGGACCCCGTAAATACAAATGTGAAACGGTGGGGGATCGAACCCGTGCACTTATGTGTCTCCTCCTGTCGCGAGGCGCACGTGAATGCACACACTACGCCACCGGGATCGTGGTGTCAGCTTGACTTGGTCTGGACAGCTCCGCTACTGATTTCGGCCCTTCCAAAAACGCTTAACCGTTTGTTCACAGCTGTTCGTCCAAAACAGTGCTGACCATAAACAGCCACCATTCGACGACCAACGTAGTGTATAACGATATGTCTCTAAAAATCGTAGTATTGCGCACTGTTCGTTCTGGGCGCACCCATCTTTACCGCGCCTGCAATAATGTTTAAATTATGCTCTCACACGAACTAGGTAGACGCGAACTGCGATACACTTGTTCAGCTTTCTGTTAGAACCCTGAATGAGGGCGATGCTTTCAATGCTTCAATTATGAGGCCGCCAGATGTGTCCACTTTTCATTTAGGCATACCGCAAACAAACAAGATATATATATATATATATATATACCTAGAGTTGCCGAGTTTGTCTAGAGGTTTTCTTTAGCAGAACGCATTTCTGCATCTAATTCCTCACATTTCACTGCCTAATCTACACAAACGCGGGTACTCAAGATGTAACTACATGGCAATTGTATGACGCCATGCGATAAATACCTCATTGGAGGTTGCTTAACTGGTGTAATAAGAGGGTGTTACGATGAAATCATTTAGTTTAAATATGCGTATACATACAGCACGACTGTATTTGCGCCTTGAATGAAGAAAAAACTAAATGAAATTTTGTAAGTATTTACAATTATATATATATATGTATATATATATATATATATATATATATATATATATATATATATATGTATATATATATATATTGGGTCTACAATTTTTTTTTCGAATTTTATTATGATTCTTTACGTACAAAACCGAAAAAAAACTTTTTTGTAGCCCCTATATATATATATATATATATATATGTATACATATATGGTGCTGCATCTTTAATTGTTTGCACAGTGCGATCATTCAAGAGGCAAATACAGCCGTGCTGCATATATACGCGACATTTTAAACTGAATTATTTCGTCGTTACATTCTCCTATTACACGAATTAAGCACCCTCCGATGAGGTATTTAGCGTATGACGTCGTACAATTGCCATGTGGATACATCTTGAAAACCCGTGTCTGTGTAGATTAGGCAGTGGTACGTGACGAATCATATGCAGATATGCGTCTGGCTAAAGACCACCTCTACACAGAAAGAAGTAGGGGATCAGGAGACGACAAAGTCGTGAAGCATCGCTAAATCCCTAAGACGGAGGCGTACGTGACGTCTCTGACAAGTACGCATTGTATGAAGTGCATGTGTTCTCTCTAAGCGCAGAGAACTTGCTATTATAGCTTGATTTTTTTTTCGCATAGGAGATTAAGTATAATTCAAATAAAAAAATCTTTGTAAATCTTATATTCTACAAATAATGTATGGCCCTAAAACCTTCAATCTGAATAAAAAAATGTTTGCGCGAGTTCAGGCGCCAATACCTTTAGGAAAACTTAATTCCTGTGTCATTTGAGACGCATGCTTTGTACAATGGTAGGCATCTTGCTCGCAGAATTCATCCACAAAGCCATTCTATGTACGGACGCGACGACGATGGATGTAAGTATTTTGACCGAAAATCTCAATGCTCTGTCCTTGTGGAGAGATTACACAGATCCGTAATTACACAGAACGTACGTACGACAATAAATGCTACTGGAAACTTTCCAAAAAAAAAACGTAGTCAAAAACCACTTTGCAGAAATGAAGCAAATCGTCTGCTAGTGTTTTGCGAAATTACTATTGCCCACATAGGAAAACATGAACGTTTGGCGTTAATGATACCTTAACTACTTAAATAGTGCTCTGTAGTTTTCGACAGTTTTTTTTAAAATATATTTTACTAGTGGTGCCACATCATCGTTCATCCGTGTGCATACATTGCCAAACATGATAAAGCTATCCTGAGCTCCTTGTCTATGAACCGTGTCCAACTGGTGCTCTATCTGCAACGTTGGTGGAGACACTATACTCTTCTGTCGCACGCTTGGCTGCGGATCGAAATGCGTGTCTACCTCCCTTCTTGTTTAGTATGCTATCGCAAATCTGTACGAATTGCAAAACGGAAAGCCGCTGCTGGCAGTCATGCCTATCACTGATATAAGGCGAATAGCTGACCCCATGAATATTGTGCTTCAGCAAAGTCGAGATATGCCGATCACTACGTGTAGATTTGAAATGCCGAACACTAATTTGTAAATCCAAAAGCAAAAAAAAGAAAACATCTTCGAGTTCAGCGACGTTCGACAGCCTGGATCTACACTTAGATACATGATTGCCTTATCCAGCAAATTCGTCAACACAATCGCATTTGACTCATGATTTTCAACTTTGACAGATCTTGTCGATAACAAATCATAGTAGCAAAGGCAGTGACCGCTCTCGTTCAGTTAGGCGGAAGCGAAGTCTAAGCAGAACAAACTTCGCCAGGATCTTATCGGATCAGCGTCAAACGTCAGCCTTGTTCTCTCGGTTGCGAGGATGATTAAGAAGCGCATTTTCATCTTTCGTATAGCGCCCAATTATGCTGGCTATTTTGCTATACGATGCTGTCAAACGAAAGTGATGGTCTGGCATCTAAGTACCCAACACGAGTTATATTCGTCCTTTTGCCTGTTTATGGGTCAAGATAATGAAAAGGTTCTCGACTCTAGTTTCTGGTCGGCTGGCACAGTCTTGAATATTTTCCTCGGTCGCCCTCTCACCTGAGAGAGTGCACTTGTGTCGCCTTCACATTCGGCTCCGAGATGCGTCTGATCACAAAAGCTATTTTGATTATTGTGAGGAATAAATTTGCCCAGAGAAGCTTGACTGCAAAGACATGTACTTGGAACAAATCGCTGCTCACCTTGACATAACTGATTGAACCGCTTTCTTTCGTACTCTGTGAATGACATGTTTCCAAAGTTAGTCAATTGTTGCCGTTATATATTGTAACGGTATGCTGTTACGCTAAGTTAACTGGGGATTTTTTTCCCACGCAGCGAGCTTCCAGAAGCATCGGCGGTCTTTGCACTTTTTCGCCCGGTAGGACGGTCGCTGAAGTGTTCAAATTGTGTATAATGAATGAATTGTATTGTAATTATGTACCATCTTGAAATGCAATCTTATTGCGAAATACACAGTATGTATGTTAACCGGGGTGTGTAAGCTCAGCAAGGCGGTAACTACAACACGAGAGACTCGGGCCAATGAGTGATAGCACACAGGATAAGATTTGACTCGAAATGTCGCCGGACGGAGAATGCGTTGATCATCCTTCTCCCGGGCTATTTATTTGCTCGATACTGGGTATTTGGTCGGACGGCAAATGATTCGATTGTGTCTATCTTGGCACAAATTCCTCGGGCAGTCTGGATACTCTTAACCAGTGCAAGGATGAAGGACGGTCTGTAGTCTGTTCGCCTGGTTCTCAGGAACCAGCCAAGTATTGCAGCGTCGGTCATGTCCGGATCAGCGTCCCGGCACCGGCGCTGTACCTGTTCAAGGTGGGCGATAAAAGGTGTGTCCTGATCCTGGTACAGCCGCTTCAACTTCTCTTCTGCGATGATCGCCCATGTGCCATGGTCGCCGAATCTTGCCAAAAACTCGCGGTGGAATTCGGCCCATGTCTTCGGTCTTGCCTTCTTCGGGATCGCGTCATGCCTGTCGGCAGCCGTTTTCTCCAGTGATAGCGCTGCCGTTCGGACTTTCTATTCGTCGTCGTAGTTGTTTATATCATCGGCCATCCTCTCGAGCGCGCGAAACCACTCTCGGGCGCGCATGGCCGAGGCGCCATCGAATCGCAGTGGTACTTGTGGTACCAGTACGGTGTGAATATGAGTTGGAGAAACGACGGCTGCCCTGGCCGCGGGTATTCGAATACGGGTCGTCCCATGGTCACGGTCGTGGCTGATCCGTTGGTGACGGTTGTAGGCGTTGTGGTCTCTGTGGTTGTGTTTTTGGACGCGTGGTCTCACGGGACTGGGAACGGGAGAAGTGTGGCTGGATGAAGTCATCTTTCGGCTGGCGGTGTCCTGGTCGTTGTGGGTCGGTTGCTGTCTGGTCGTGGTCGGTTGCTCCTTCGTAGCTGGTCGTGGTCTGGTCGTTGTCGGTTGTTTGCTCGTAGTCGGTCGTGGTATGGTGCTGTCCGTTTGCCGTGTGGTCACTGGCACCGCCCGTTGTCCACTCGGTTGGCTCGCCATCTCTTTCGTAGAGGGAACCGTAGCAGCTCCACCAAAAGAAACGTTGTCTCGTTACGCTGAGTTAGCTGGGGGATGTAAGCTCAGCTCGGGCTATTTATTTGCTCAAGGCACGCCGTAGCGTTCGCGTATAGTAATAATGTTAAAAAGATGACTCGAATCTTCGACGTCGCTGATTGATTGGCGGTGGTGCACGTGCCCTTTTGTCACTAGCACGCAGCTTAGCGGCCTCCTTGGTCGTCACGTTGCACGTTGGATTGGATGCTTGATTGGCTTACTGACGTCGTCAGTTAACGGCGGCGCAGGTCGTTGTGGTTCACATCGGGTTGGGTTTTTGATTGGTCTGCGGACGTCATAATTGATTGATCTGCTGACGTCACCAGCTGTTAGCTTCTCAGTGACTGGTAGTTCTGATAGTACGCTGTGGTTAACTTCGTTACAATATTAACCATGCTCACCCTATTCTTTGTCGTCTCTCGATTCGAGTACCGCGTATGCTCACCGCGTTAGCAACAAAAGTAGATAGTACTAACTGAGATTAATATTCATTTTAAATATATTCATGCTTTTTTTCGCTGTGTCAACTCTTGAGTGAGAAACACAGAGTCGTTTTCTGAGAGTTTAAACCCGGCTCCACGTACGTCATAAATTGGGGCAAGCCAAACCTTTCGGAAGACAGTTTGCATCTCCATATCGAGATTCGACGTGTGATAAACCCGCCAGCGGTTCTTTACATGTAAAATGTGTTCATCGCGATCATTCACCGCCTGGCCAGTTGGACTCGCCCGTGGTGTTTTCTGACGCAGAGATTTACAATTTACTCTGTAAGCGAAAGCCGACATTGAGTTTAAGCCTAGATGAGATACAGTCGTTTTCTACAACAAGTTTTCCCTGTTCCTCTCTGGCCCGCTTAGGCTTTATTCTTCTATCGATACCATCATTATAGGTTCTTTGAGAGCTTCAATAAACAGATGAGAGAAGTTACAAGCTTGGGCTATGTCACGATAAAGTCACGATCTTCGTTTCACTGAGTCTATGTTGACCATAAAAGTGTTTTTTATCCTGTTGATTCTAAATTACTGCTTAAAAACATAGAGAGCGTTTGCAGACATGTTTTCACGGTGAACTAGTTTTCATTCTCTTATTTACGAAATCCGTCTTTTCGCGTGAGATTGTGATCTCAGTCACTCGGTCCCTAGACCTTCGGGGCACTTCAGGGTCGCTTTTGATCTCCTTTGTACAACATAGCTATTTATTTGTATTGATCTAGTTATATAACTTTTTTATGTTAGCACTTTGGAGTGAACAATTGTCTCCGCGTGAACGTGTAGTCACGGGTTCTCTAACTCAGGATTGCCCAGTTCGACAATGTGCCCCGAACAGATGCTGCGTTTCCTCGTTGAATGTCGAGAGACAGTCCCTGACGCAAAAACTCCGATGCTCTCGAGTCTCCCGTGGAAAGGTTAAGGCTTCTGCCCACGCGCTGAATCAACTTCAGTGTAAGCGGTCTCCTATTGTTTCAAAAGCCAACAGACAAAATTGGTGCGGATAACCAACGCCAGAGTATTTTCTACATTTGTTAGCCTCTGCTAACCTGGACGCATGACCTGCCTGGTCCGCCCCTGCACCGACCATCAAAGGGGCTAATAAGTCGATTACAGTTGCAAACTGTAACCGACTCATTAGCCCATTCGATGGCTAATTTGGCTTCAAAATATATCTCCTTTGTTATATTTTTTTCTTTTTAATATAAGTGCGTTATTAATAGCATGTGCGATGACCATAAGATCATTTGCTTTTCCGTAAGGCTATTGCCTTTGTACAGTTTTTGCACTAATACATCCAAGCATCATCGACAAGGAAGAAAATATTGTGTGTAAACACACGTCCTTCACATGTTTGTACCTACATATACCTAATGAAGCCAGGATTGTGACACATAATTTACATTTTCAGAAGGCTTACTTTATGCTAACCCCAATACAAAAATTCTTTGTACTTATTCTAAATATCCAGTGTCTAATGCTGCGTTTCTTTTTTTTGCAAATGTGCACCATTTGCTTCTCATAACCATACGATATTTTGCAATGTGCTAACAAACAACATCTAGTTTCATTCTGTCAGCTGAGCTTAGCTATACTTTATCTAGTCAATTTAGTGCATGTTTAGAAGCGTACACATGCTTCTGCACACGTGGCCACGTGCATCGGCAGTTAGGGTCTGCCTTCCTGTTCACACACTTATTCATTCATGCCTTCCGCTGATCATCCCTAAGCGGCAGCAGCAGCAACACCATCGTCGTTGTGGCAGCTCCGGTGGCGCTGGCTGGCCAGTGTCTATTCGAGGAGCGAAATTATGTCGTTTTGCGTTGCGATGTGCTTTCGTATGGCGAGTTTTAACAGTCGGCGGCTTTTATTTGGTGGTAGACGGATGTCGATGGGACAGGTGTTTATTCGTTTTGTGAAGTGTTAAGTCGCTGTTCGGCGCATTGTTTCCGTTCGTGTGTATTCTCTCTCTCTCTCTCTCTCTCTCATAACGGGGTGTAAACAATTGTCCCCCAGTTAACGTGACGACAAACTACATCAGCCTTAGGTCCAGGTCTGGTGTCGACTACCTGGACAAGGTGCCAAGCACCGCCGTGGCGTTACCACGTTGACAATGCAATGACAACCTTTGCCGGAAAAATTCACCATTGCGTAGGTCTCCCGTGGCCAATCTGAGACACTTGCATATCTTAGTAATAACTCCCTCAGTAATTTTACCTGAGCCCATTAAGATCTCAAAGGCAAAAGGTCGAACATCCAAAGAGTCTCCGATAGATGCATACTTCCTTTAATTATAGTTTACTGCTTAGGAAAATAGAGACCATTTGCATACATGTTTTCACGGTGAGCTAGTTTTGCTCTCATTTACTGAATTCGTCGTTTCGCGTAAGGTCGTGATCTCAGTCACTCGGTTTCTGGTCCCTCGGGGCACTTCTTTGTTATACGCGATGCTAAGGAATAAAATGGAGCTACAATTGTCTCCCGAGAACGTGTGTACAGGCAATATTACTCTATCTCGTATAGAGTGGGCTGGGACCACTTCAGCAGCGTGCCCCGGACGGATGCCGCGTTCCCGCGTTGGACGTCAAGGTCGAGGCGCTGTCTTAAGAAAGCCGCAGATCTTTTGTCTCCAGTTGCAAGGTTCAGCTGCTCACCGACTCTGTGGAGGAGCTTGCGAGTCAAGTTGCCGGGACCGCCCAATGTTTCGAACGCTAGGGGTTGAAACTCATGTGGGTAACCTATTGAGGCGTACTTTGCGCTATATATATATATATATATATATATATATATATATATATATATATATATATATATATATATATATATATATATATTTATATATATCGTCTAATGTGAAGTACTTTGAATACGCAGATACGCTATCTAATTGGGGTTACACTACCTACATCAATTGTAACGTGCGTATTTTAAGAGGTACATAAACTTATTTAAGAGCTATCACACACATCACATTACAGCTTCAATTTGAGACCTGCCAGAGGATGTAAGTCTATATTGCTAGGTGGGCAAAAGTGCTTGTCCCAGCACATGGTCATATGCTTTGCTAAACACCCTTGCAGTAAATGGCTGGTATCAGCGGGCGCACCGTCCTAAGTAAGGTGGCATCCCGCATTTTTTACTAGACACTACATTCAAGACGTGCACAAAAGATTGTGCCTACGACATTAACAGGCGACGTGGCATGTAATCGAACGGGTTCGCAGGTACTGAAACACGCACGTCGGACCGGTGGGAGAACCTATGAGCGACCTCGGCCACATGACCCGTTAGGCGCTCGCCACTTCTCCAAATGGCCCATGGTACTGTTTTATGGATATCTGGGTCACTGAAGAGTAAAGCTTAAATTGTGTTTAGTGGGCGGGGATCTTGGCGGACCACCATCCTACCGCTAATGTCGAGTCCCACACGGCTCAGGAGGGGGAACGCTTTCCTGCATCGGTAGTTAGCGTGTCTGTAGGTAGATAGATAACCCAGCCACAAGTCTTAACCGATCTTCCGCAGTGAGGTATCTTTAGTGAGGCGGTCGTAATACTTATCAATAATTTACGGTGACCTGGGTTATCTGGAGCGCTAAACTTTCCTTAACAGTCCTCTCGTAGTGAACGTCCCCGATTCAGCGACGGAACAGACTTCACTTCCGCCAGCATTTATTCACTCTATAAAAAAGAAATAGATAAATCTGTTTCATGGCAGACCAGTGCGATGGGCTCGGTCGGTTATGTCAAATATTAGAAACATCGTCAACGACCTACATTGGCTAGTGTATTCAGGCCGCTTTCTCAAAAACATTGATATTCAGGGTTAGCAGGGTTGTGAAACCACAGGTCAATGCTGCTTCCATTGTGACTTAACTATACATGGTCCTCACGGGCGTTCGCATATCTTATACCAACATTTTCAATTACTTAAAGTAGCATCTTGCTGTTCTTCATTAGCCCCACAATTCTATTCAAGATTCTAGCCTTGAAGTCAGCGCTGAAATATTTGGCATCGTCGGGTTTAATCCTGATAGTCCAAAGCTTACCGTGTCAGCAACCTCAGCGGTATGGATTCGTGTTCAAAGTCGATAATTGAGGGAAGTAGACTTACATTGATGTTTATCTTCCCAGTAGAAAGCACAACGCACTTATATTCTTTGAGATAAGCGTTCACATGGTTAGATAGATAACCCACCACAGCAGTCTGGGGAAACCTCTGCATAGCACTGATATGTAGTTCGCTCTGCTGAAATATATCCGTAAATACTGCAATATCAACCAACTTAATTATGTCATTACGTGCAAGATTAACTTCCCTTGTTGTTCCCTCACAATTCCAGAAAGGCTGAGGTACGCTTGACATTGTATAACTCATCAGGCATTCACGGGATCTTGTGTCACCAGGTAAGATAAAATTATCCTTAATGAACTTTTCTTAAACCATGTTCACGACCTAGCGACGGAATAGACTCCCATTTAGATTTCAGTCAGTATCCGAATCGCTGCCCCTTTACATTTGATGTTTTGTATTGTCGTCTTATCATTTCCAAATAACAACCAAGGATTCAGGTTGCCATTATTTAACTCTGCAGAAGTCGAGCTTTAATTGGCCCCTGCGCAGGTTGTCAATTGACTAGTGTTGTTTCGATATTTGCATTAGCGGCTTTTAGAACAACAGTTAAAACATGAACGTGCCGACGACAAAAACTATGAAATTGAGGCTAGAGTTATAGGCCTGGCTTCGGTGGGGCTCCTTTGGAATTTGTCTCGTAGCTTATTTATATGGACGTTAAGCTAAGACCAAGCGTCCTCTGTCAACGTATCTCAGCGAGTTAATAGCAGCGTTATCGCCATGATCCGGCGCCACAGAAGCTCTCAGTAAAGACAGCCTTAATTCTGTTTAACTTGAAGGTCGTCTCAATGCCATCAATATTAAGTATTAAACTAATTCGGGAATACCTGTCTGCTCAGCATTGCATAGCTCTTGACGCAGTAAGGGTAACGTTCCTTAAGAAAGATTTGGACCTCCCTAGAAGCGCACACCACAAGCTAACTTATAGCCTGCCCAGAAGGACGCCGTTCATCGATGATTTTTAAACCGCTTTCAACTCCAGCCAGGGGGTCTGAGCAGAAGATCACAAAAATAGCTGAAGCGTTAGCTACAGCGCTCCAAAATATATCAGATTTATGCTTGTGCAAGTTATCTCTATGCGTTTATGTACACAAATAGAGCGTTTATACACGTAAAGCTACACACAGGCCATAGGAGTTTCCAAAGATTTTCCATTAAGAGCTATCCGGAACTACATCGAGAAATTGATTCAAATCCCGTTGATGTGTTCTAGGTTGGCAATCGATTTTTCGATTGCCAGCCAAGACTAAAACAGACTATGATTCGGGTGACCCGTTTAGAATACGAAAATAACGCAGTGCAACTGCGCACCATTGTACAAGCTACCAAAATCAGTTCCATTTATATAAATATTGTCTCGTTCTGTTTATTCGTGCGTCGTGATCTCAAATCGACTGGCGGTGCAGTGGTAGTGGCTAGGTCGTCGTTGATCGGCACGTGGTTGCGGAGCCATTGAGGTGGTGTGACAGTGATGAGTGGGGCCAGCGGAACTGATGTCGTTGCCAGGCCGGCCATTGTTCAACCGCTAAGAAGGGCCCGCAAGAGCACCGCAAAGAGCCATGAGAGCGACATTGCAGCAGAGCAAGCTCCAAAGACAGAGAGGTCCGTATCTGGACATCGTACAGGAGCTTCAGTCCAGCTTGAAACACTACAGCCACGTAAGTTTCGCTTTTGATAGTTATGTTTTGTTCAGACCTTCTTTCCACCTGCTGTGATGAAAAGCAGGTCTCTCTGTAAAATGTCGGCTCACAAAATTTCAGTTCCGCCTTTCTCGACAACCTACATGCCCATTTTACGTATGATGATGAGGAGGAGGAGTTTCGTGTGCTTAAGAGAGCAGAGCGCAAACCCCATGTCTACATTGTTCGCCAACTGAACCAGGGCATGCACAGCATGAAAAAGGAGCAGTTGGGGCAGCAATTTACTGCCCTTCTGCTCCATGCAAACGCCCCCGTGTCTAACCCACTTATTGAGCAATCATATTACTATGGAGCAGTGCTATATGAATTCGCCGTTTACGGTAAATGAACTGCTGTAATTCTCGTGCGGGCCCCCTTAGAAGAAGAGTAGTCCTTATAGGATCTATCACGAACATTGGGCTGAGTCGTCTGATGTTTTAGCAGGGGAGCAGTGTAATCTATTTAATCAGATACTCAGCGGGGGACACATACACGCTACATATAACTCTGCAAGGGCAAATACGGTAACAGCGTGGACGATTCAAATCTCTACCGGGGTATCGGGTCGGAATGCACTCTTAGGAAAATTTGCACTTAGTTAATGATCTCGAATGTGTTTCCAACTGTGGAGGAGGCCCCACCTCTGCAGCAAATCGGATTCAGGAAGGGCCGAGGTACACAGGACGCGATCTATGTACTCCAGTCAGAAGTTGAGCGGGTGTTGCCTGTGCCCGGGGTCACTTGTACGCCGTTTTTATCGATTGTGTCAAGGTCTTTGGTCACTTACTGGTCAATTCATTTCGATATGCTGGGTAGGATGGTTTTTTAACGAGTGCTCTCCAGCTGCTTTGCTGAAGACCGCCTTGAAGTAAACATAAGGGACGAAGATATCTTGTAGCTGAGTCAAAACGTAGGGACCCCTCAAGGAGAGCCTCTCAGTTGCCTGGCCTCTCCTTGCTCATCGCAGACCTAGCTCGCCATGTGCGGAGGGAGTTTAAAAACGCCATTGCCGTTATTTATGCGGATGACATAGTAGTGGCCGACCGGGACTCCGGTGCCATTCGTCGAATTGTCAGCGACGTAGTAAGTTACCTTCACCGAAAGGGCCTGCGAATAAATTCGCGGAAGACGAGATCCATTAAATTTTGCCGTGGTGGTCGCTTGGATGCAGCGGACGTAATACCCTGTTGTGGTCAACCGCTGGAGTTTGTGGAACAGTTAGATGTGTAGCTCGCCAGGGAGCTTTGGGATGGCATGGCATGCACTAGCCGGCATGTGTACACAAGGTACATTGTGCATGCCGCCCGGTGGGACAATCGCTGAAGTGTTCAAATTGTATATAATCACGACTTATTGTAATTATGTACCATCTTGAAATGAAAAGTTGCGTAATAAGCAATATGTTAAAGTGTGATATTAATGCGCGCTTCTTTCACATAAAACTTAGTGAAGAAACCGTTAAACTAGCTCTGACAGCAGTGCAATTGGGTATCTCTAGGCGCGCCCGGTGGCGTGGTACATTCCGCCTGCGCTTTGCGACCGGAGACGACACATAGATAGGCGGGTTCGAGCCCCACCGTTGCACATTTGTATTTATGGGGGTCCGTCTATGAAGCATTGCAAAAAGCAGTTTCGTGGACGTTAAATCTTGGCTGAGGTTCAGCCCGAAAAGTAAAGTAGGCATAGGAGTAGGAATGGAACGCAAGCGTGCAGGGCGGATAACTACAAAGCCAAGGGCAATTATTATAATTTGCTTACTTGCACAAACCAGATGCCATATCCTGTTATTTTGCAAGTGTTTCGTGCACATATGACATTGGTTTCGTTATATTGCTTAAGGGTTATAAAGGCATTACTTAGAAAGTAAAAATGGCTACAAACGAAGTTTTTCATGCTATGCTACGTCTGGTGTAGTCAAGCTTTGTACTTAAGTTCCAGTATTTATTTATCAAAAACATAAGGTTCTGATTATAGGATAGAAAGGTCCTTTATTCATGTAATAAAGAGTAAGGAATCCCTGGTCACAATTTGCCGTACGATCTCACATATAGTAAATGATCTACTCCCTAGAAATTCTCACTTGGCAGGATATCAATTGCCATGCCAAGATGGTCGGGTAAATAGAATGATAAGCTGGTAAGTAACTAACGGACACATGTGTTAGTTGCATAAGGAAACAAAACCGCGTGTACTCTACAGGGCCCAAGTAATGCGTCGGTGTCGATATGGAGCTAATTTGCCATTTATATAGTATATATTTATTAATGCTACTAGCCTTTCTGCATCAAAAAATGTACTAAAGTAATACGTGGTTAGACCTTGGGTACATTTTCTAAAAAGGGTTTCTAGAAAAGTTTCCAAGGGAATTTCCCGTTGTAAATAATTCTAATCATGTAGGTGTCTTACATGCATACATTTGTTGTGGAATCATAAACTAAATTAAATTTTACAGTTCTTATATGTGATTATCCGTAAGGATAGAGATATCTGTGAGGAATATATCGAACTTTTTCTTTGTGGATTCTAACCCCCCCCCCCGCGACGTACTGAAGATGTGTTGAATAGCGTATGGGAGCTGGATGGTCACTGAGCGTTCAATCTCGTGCCCTCA